>JAUZSX010090773.1:0-18684 GCA_034780655.1 Idiosepius hallami
CGATCTTTATGTATATATATACATGTATTTATTTGTATATATATATATACTACAATATTATGGTATAATAACAAACACATTATTAAATTTAATAATGTGTTTGTTATCTTTATAACATATTATATTATATTACATATAGCTCTTAATATAACTTAATTGAGCACTCCATCCAACTCTGGATAAAAAATAAGATCAATATCGATCTATTTGAAACCACACACACACATACATATATATATATATATATATATATATATATATATATATATTACACCTATAAAGACACACCAATACATATATAAAAGATGGGTTTTGTAAATGTAGAAATGCTTGAATGTCATCATTTCTCTTTTTTTATCTTTTTGTTTTCTATCCTTAATTTTTGTTGATTTTTCTTTCTGAGTATTTCTTTCATTATTTTTCAAAACACTGCTGCTGTTGTTGCTGCGATGAAAATTTCCTGAGAAGCCATATTTAACGCTATCATCATTTATACAAGCATTGTACACTATCACAAATAAACAAAAGAGGCAAAGAGAGAGAGGGAGGGAGGAGAGACAGAAAAAAGAGAGAGAGAGAATGATAGAGATAGAGTGATACAGGGAAAGAGAGAAGGAGGGTGAGAGAGAAAAGAAAGAGACAAAGAATGGAAAAAGAGGGACGGAGAGAGGAAAAAAGAGAGAAAGAAAAGAGAAAGATAGAAAGATAGAAGTAGAGAAAGACAAGGAGAAAAAGAGAAGAGAAAGAGGGGAAGAAGAGAGATAGAAAGAGAGAATGAAAGAGAGATATAAAGAGATAATGAAAGAGAGAGAGAAAGAGAGAATGAAAGAAAGAGAGAAAGAAAGAAAGAAAGAAAGAGAGAAAGAAAGAAAGAGAGATAGAGAGAGATAAAAAAGAGAAGGAGGTTTAGAATGATAGAGAGAGAGGGAAATGAAGAGATAGAGAGGAAGAGAAAGAGCAACCAAAATTGCACCTGAAAGCAAGAAGGAAGAAGAAGAAAAAAAAACTGATAAGAAAACAAAAATGCAGATGAGAAGAGCCGCCACTGCCTCCGACGCCGGTATCAAAGATTTCTACTCTCACGTTTCTGCTTTCTGTGTGTCACTTCTGGTTGAAAGTCTCGAACACAAGTGAACAGAACAGGCAAAGACGACGACAACCGAAACTGCAATCGTGACAGACACAACTTTGTAAATAGTCGAGTCAATTTAAGGAAAAAAAACCCCTCAACTCCCTCAAAAATTGTAACAAAAAGTTTTTTTAACTGATCTGGTAGGTTTTAATGTACTTTTTAACATACTAAAAGTTCACTACTTTATGACCCCTGGAAAAGTGTTTTTTTTTTCAAGATGATGTCCAAGATGGCTGCTGAAACCTTTAAATAATCATAAGCAGGGCTGTGCTTAGGGCCCCCACAGACCCCGCAACTGCAGGTTTCAGGTTTTCAAGGCACAAGTAACATCGTTATTAGGAGTTGTAAGAGCTGTTTTTTTTTCTCGGCAAAGAAGTGTTTAAAAACAAGCATTATGTCATCCGTACGATTGCTGAATTCAACAGAACAGCTCTGATCGTGTTGTCTTCCACTTCTTGGGCCTTTTTTTTTCTCGAGGTCTCTGGCAATATTGAAGAGGTCTTGTGAATTATGTAATGAAAGGCCATGTTCATCACTAGCAGACTGCTCTTCCTATGAAGCAGTGAACCAGTGATAACCAAAGCGCTTAGTAGCGGGTTGTCTCTGTATGCTTCAACCAAAAAAATACCTCAACAAAATTACTAAAACAAAGAATTTTTCTTATAAAAAAAATTGTAGGCTAAACAAGATTATTAAACTGTAAACTTGTATTTTCTTATCAAGGAAAAAAAAAGCCGATTATCGCTACAAATTGTTTCTTTTTAAAGTATGTGTCAATAAAACAGGATTATTGTTTCCATTATATTTCATTATCATGAAGAAACCCATGAAACAAGATTAATGTTGTCACGAAACGATTTCTCAGAAATAGAATATTTTGTACTGATTACAACCAAGCTAAACCGTCTTTAAAAAATATTCAAAATAAGATATAATCTTAAGTGTTGAATTATTTTTTGGTCTACTGATGGTGGGTATTACTGAGGAGATTGGAGCATCTTGTTAAATACTTAAATATGTAAACTTAACCCAACCAATCACAGAGAAAAAGTCAGATTTAACAGATTTTCCAACTTCACCAAATCTCAGACTAGATTGGACTGTCTCATTAAATACAAAGGGTAAATTTAACCTGAACAATCACAGAGCAGAAAGGAGATAACTCACCCTATTTTAAGAAGCCGGATTCAACAGATTTCCTTACTTCACAAAATCTTGGACTAGAGGCCTGACCTGCTGTTACTGATACTACTACTGTCGTTGCTACTACTACTGCTATATTTTGGATAAATTACTACTAGAACTGATTTCATTTTTAATGAGGTTCAGCTTTATACTAAAGAGAATGCAGTGCCGTGCTTAGCAACATTGCAGCCCCATTGCAGAATGAGTCATGCGGCCTTCTTTCCCCTAAAAAGTTATGTTACTCCCTCCCCAACATACTTGAGCTTTTGATCAAAGACCATACATACATCCATGTACAAATATATATTTAGAGAGAAAGAGAGATGGATTGATAGGTGTATATTTTAAGTGTGATAATGATTTTCTAGTTAATTCAAATAATTAATTTGGTAATTTTTTTAATTACAAGAGATATCTAAAGCCAAACAACCTTGCAGCCCCTACGGAGCTTGCAGCCCTCCAAAATTGCTGGGTCTTCGGGGGCCCTAAGCACAGCCAAAGAGAGAATGTTACAAGAAGAAAGAAGTAGTGAAAGGCAAAATTGCAGATTCCTATAGCAAACCAAATCTTATTAAGACAAAAATGTTTTTTTTGTTTAAATGATTAAAAAAAAACCTTTTTAAAAAATATTCAAATTTTGTTTACGTTTGGCTAAAATTTGGATCAGGCACATTTTCTTAGAAAAATTCAAAATTTTATAAATTTTTTTAGAAAGAGCTAGATTTGGTTTTCAGTCGGAAAAGAAGGCTTCTTAGGGATCAAATGCATCCCCAGAGCAAGACTGTGCAATATAAGAATAGGCTTGTTTGATTGGTTGATTATTGCATATCAAACTTTTCAGGTCATTTAATGCCAAGAGCACTTATTTATTGATAAACGTTCCTTTGTCCATGCATATTTTTTTTTCCACTTATGAAGCAAAATAACAGAGTTAAACAACACAATGTGCACTATTTTAGCTATAAACCTATGGAGCGAAAGTTGATATCCATACCTTTCCCAAAGGTATTTGTCCAAATGTAAACGTATTCACAACGACTTGGTATAGAACTTGTTTAATATAATTCCGAACTCCGACTTTCTATTTAATATCCCAAGTTGACTTCCCCGCTAGTATAGGAATAAAAACCATGCTTAAAGATAAACACCTATGAGAAATGTGTGTTTCTGGTTTGTGTTAACAAAGATAGATGAGGAATTGTGTACACAAAGTGAAGCTTCAGTAAACTACCAATCACACAGTTGAGATATGAGAAAAAAAAAACAACAATCAAGTCCAAAATACGAATAGGAATAGTTAACATTCCATTCTTGAAGTCTTCAGAATGGCATCGGAATGATTTGGAACTTTGAGATAAAGTGCACTTAACTGCAATTTTACCTTCCGTGTAAGAAGCATAGACAAGATTTTTTTGTATTACTTCCGCTGACATAAAACATTATTTGCTAAGTAAGTATATTAGCAATTTCAACATTGGACTAAAGGAACTAATAACAGACAGCTTCTTAGGTAATGATAAAAGACAGTGGTGCTCAACAGGAGATCCATGGACCACTAATAGTCATGATAATTTTCTTGGTGGTCCACTTGTTTTCCAATATCTTTATACATAGATAAACGTCTAGGTTTGTTAGTCATAAAAAAAAACGATTTTTCTACATTACCATTTCTGTTGAGTTTTTTTGGACACAAACTTATTTGGGTGCCCTACTGAAGTTGAATTCTCTTTGGGTGTAGTTTAAGGTCCTCTAAACACGGTTCTGCATGTTAACAAAAGTGCAGTGAGTTATATTTTTGTTAACATGCAGAACCACGTTTAGGGGACCCTAAGCTACACTCTGAACCCACTAAAGTTAAATTCTCTTTGGGTAAAAGGGCTATGCCATTTTTTCCCCTGGAATAAAAATTGAACAAAACTAAAACAACCATTTTGGCTTTGTTGCCCTGCTCCCCCCTCGAACCTTGCTGATAAGACTCTAATTAGGAAAGAAGCATCAAGCTCCAATTTAGCAAGTCCAAACGACAACAATTCAATACAGAAAGAGAAATTCTTTTTAAAATTAATTAACAAAGAGATGATTATCAGACAGACCAATTATCAACAGAAATGTCCGACTAAAAGTAGACATAATTCTCAAGTCAACGATTGTTTTGATATTATCACACAAGTCCTGTTATAATTGGATTTTATGAATTAATCGACCAAACATTTGACGATTTACTATCATTTCTTTGTTAATTAATAAACTAATGAATTGATTAAAAAATATAAGTTTGTCTCATCTAGATCGTTCAATTTCTATTTTTTGCGGTAAGTCAAAACAGCCATTTGTAAAATGGTCCAATTTGCCATATTGCCCATTCCAATGTCGCCCAACCAATAATGTCCAATTTTTTTACATCTACAGAAAAGGCCAAAGAACATCCAAAAGAAAACATTGCTACCCAAAAAATAAATTGCCTAAGCCTTCTGAAAAATGAAATAATCTATCTATCTATCTATCTATCAATCTAATTAATTTGTAAAAAAAAAAATTAGAGCATTTTTGCCAATGGACGATTTTGCATAATTGGACAATCTTTTGTGGAAATTAAAAAAATTGGACGTTATTGTCGATAGGCGAATTTGAAATGGGTCTTATGGCAAATTGGACCTTTTTGCAAATAGACGATTTGACTTGAAACACTATTTTTACTGTTAATTTCTGTGATGTCGGAAAAAAAAGAAGCCACTTTGTGCCAGTGGTTCCATATAAACCCCTAGGAGCCCATAGCAGAGACGGACTGAGAGTATTATGGGCCCTCAGACTGAAAAATGCAATGGACCACCTTTTTCAATTTTTTACAATTAAATACCACATATAGAGTCTGTGCAGCAGGTGATCTGTGCATATTGACTTAAATGAGAAAAAATAGTTAAAGATTTATTGGTTTAGCTCTATCAGTCATGCATTGAAAATTAAAATGAAATACCAAATTTATTGAAAACTTAAATACTACATGCATTGAAAATTTAAATAAAATACCACATTCATTGAAAACTTAAATAAAATACCACATTCATTGAAAACTTAAATAAAATACCACATGGATTGAAAACTTAAATAAAATACGACATGCATTAAAAACTTAAATAAAATACCACATTCATTGAAAATTTAAATAAAATACCACATGGACTGAAAACTTAAATAAAATACCACATGCATTAAAAACTTAAATAAAACACCACATGGATTGAAAACTTAAATAAAATTCCACATGGATTGAAAACTTAAATAAAATACCACATGCATTAAAAACTTAAATAAAATACCACATGGATTAAAAACTTAAATAAAATACCAAATTTAATGAAAATTAATCTAAAATCCACATGCATTGAAAATTACTTAAAATATATATTAAAGATTAAAATTAATGAATAATTGCTTTGATTGTATCGTTTCTTTGTGTTTTTTTTATAGGTTTTTTTTTGTTCGCTTTTATGAAGTAGTTTGTTGTTTTTCTTTCATCTGAACTGAGATCTTTTTCTTTTGTGTAGATCTCTCCTCATCTTTGCCAAATGGTTTCAATTTGATCACACGCAACGTCCATCAAAAAGCTGGATTTTCCTTGGACGAGAGAGGAGGAGGAGGAGGAGAAGTAGAATGATGAGAGCTGCAAAATGCATGCCAGACAAAATGGCTTTTAGGCCCTCCTTTTCAAACAATTGCGTGTAATGACAGACAATGAATGGAGAAGAAGAAGAAGCAGGAGAAAAAGAAAGAGAAGAAGAAAGAGAAGAAGAAGAAGAAGGAGAAGAAGAAAGAGCAGGAGAAGAAAAAAGAAAAGAAAAAGAAGAAGAAAAAAGAGAAGAAAAAGAACAAAAAAGAAAAGAACAAAGAGAAGAAAGAGAAGAAAAAGAAGAAGAACAAAGAGAAGAAGAAGAAAGAAAAGAAAGAGAAGAAGGAGAAGAAGGAGAAGAAAAAATGGAAAAAGAAGAAGAAGAAAAAGAAGAAGTGCTAGATCAACCGAATGAATGAATAATGCGGCTTTTGTAGAAATGCAACTTTATTCGGTGAAATGGTGCAGCAGAATTTGTGCATTGCGACCTTCTTGCCATTATTGACAATTTCCTTCTCTGCAGATCGGATGAAATCGACTAGAGACCATTGAATATTGATTTAGATCAATATAGTGCCAAAATCAAATCGACAAATATCAATATCTATTAATATTGCATATACAGAGGTGATCAGAACAAGTGTAGACAATTCAGAAAGGCAGCTTTCAGAAAGAAGTCTTTGAAAAGTAATTTTTAAGTGTTTTCGTGTTAAGATAGTTTTTAACAGGTATATCACATTTCTACAGAGTGATCAGACCAAGTGTAGACCATTTTAAAGCTAGGTTAAATAACCCTTAGAGATGAGTTTTTTTCTGTTTAAATATTAATTTTTAACAGGGTCATTTTATTTCTACAGAGTGATTAGACCAAGTTTGTTTGTTTATTTTGTTTATTGCTTAACGGTATATCAACCTTTTAAGATCATTGAGAACAATTACTAATCATAAACGTTATTTTTATACACACATATTTTCTAATAATACAAGTTTCACTATTTAATCCATATCTGGAGGGAAAATGGAGATTCATACTTTTACCAAGGGTATTGGTCAATATATCAATGTAGATAAAACAACTTGGATTCGAACCTGCGTACTACGGTTCCGAAGTCCAATTGCCTATCCACTGACCATGTCGACTGCCCCTCAGACCAAGTGCTGAACATTTTTAAGGTAAGTTATATAACTCTTAGAGATTCATTTTTAGGTGCTTTTGTGTTCAGATATTGGTTTTTATGAAGGCTATCTCATTTCTAAATGATTAGGTTGGTCAGGTCAAATATAGACAATTTTCAAAACTAGCTTATTTGACTATGAGAAAGTAGCTATTAATAGTTTTTGAGGAAGGAAATTACTACAAAAGTAATCAAACTTACCAAAAAAGTAGCTTTCAAAATTATATCAGAAAAAAACTTCTATGACAGTCTTTTGGAAATCCACTACGTAAAGATCAAATCAACTACTATTTTAATCTTAGGGTCTTCAGGAGAGAATGTGCACCACCGTTTTGGGGCCTACCTCTCTACGGTTTTACTTGCACACCGGCCCCCCTCACTGATATGAGGCCCCATTATATTTACAATCCTTTTAACATTGCGAATCCGTTTTAAATTTTGAGTTCATATATTAGTGTTTATTATGGCTAACTCATTTCTATAGGGTGATCAGACCAAAGTGCAAACACTTTAAGGATAGGTTCAATAACTTTTAGAAAGTCATTTTTAAGAATTTTGTGTTGTGATATTGGTTTTTTATCAAGGCTTGCTCATTTCTACATGATTCGAAACATCAGCTTGCCAGATTGGATTAACCCTTGTTGTTAATGTTTTTGGTGATGATTTTAATAAGTCTAACGAGTGAACTAGCATATAATAGTTTTGAAATAAAATCATACCTTGAGATACAAATGTCCCAACCTACAATTATTTTTTCTTTAATAAAATGAAAAATGGGTAATACTGCATATGAACACCCATTGGTGCCATATTTAGTGATAGTTAGTTCAAACTGCATATGAACACCCATAAGTGCGAAAATACACTAATACCGAAAAATTTTACTGGATTTACATCGAGAGATGCAAGGAATAATTTTAGATACAACAATTAACGTTAAAAAATAATAAAAAATCATACGATATGCAAACGGTAGATTGCAGGGGTGGACTGAGCCACAAGTCCAATAATTGGACCTGGCCTGAAGGCCTTGCTCTGCAAAGGGGTCTGCCTAACTCGGGCCCCCTTGTTTGTGTTTCTCTTGGCTGTGCGGACTGCCGGGCTGGACACAACTATGAACAGATCTTTGACCGTGCCAAAAATGATAATTTGGAAAAAAAATTTTCATACATATACAGGTACATGCTAAGTGGGCAAGGAATCGGAATGATACTTGGTATCAGAATCATTAATATTTTGCTAGATTCGGAACTGGTATTGAAATCTGAAAAAATTAGGAATTGTCCAGAGAGTAACCTTAAACTAAAGTTTTTTTTTTTTCTTATTTAAGCTTTTAGAGATTTTAGGATAGCAGTTTTTGTTTGAAGTTGAGGTTTACTAGGATAAGAGAAAAGGGACAAACAGCTATTGTATAGATAGGTAGAATAACATGATTTTTGGCCTAGTTTTTTAAAAAATTTAGATAGAGGATAAATAAGGAGACTCCTACAAAAGTAAATAATATTCTCTAAAAAAAGTAAAACCTTGGTCAGTAGCATTTGTGTGTAGTTTTTTTAAAACTATAATTAGAGTTCCAGCAATTGTAGGGGGCACAAGAAAGCTACTTAGGGGACGCAAAGCTCCTTGGCTTCACAGACCTTTCGTGATGCAAAAAATTACCAAAATAATTCATTATTAGGATTAACTAGAAAATGATTATCATACTTATATGTTGAAATATACACCTATCAATTCATCTCCCCACCTGTCAGTCGTCTCTCTGTATTTCTATATGTATGTAAATATAGACTTTGATTGAAGCCTATAGTATGTTGAGGGTGTTCAAGTTGCCATTTTTAGTGTAAGGGGGCCACAAGGTACATTCTGCATTGGGGTCGCTATGTGGCTAAGCATGGCACTGGGAATAGGTCATCACCTCAACCTTTAAATGCCGTTTTTATCAAATCAAAATAATAGCTTCTACGATTAGTAAATTTCAATTAAGCAACAACAAACAAGCAAACTCCTTCTCAAGCAACCAGAAATTAAAATATTGTCTTGATCATGTCAGTTCCATGTCTATCAATTAAGCTGTGTAATTCAGAACAACTTCAACGTCTGCTTCTGTCTGTGGTGTTGTAAAAGAAATGAAAAAGAACAAGAAAATAATGGAGTTGGTTTTTGCTTTTGGTTTGGTTGGTATCTGGCATGACAATTCTTTTTTTTTTTTTCGTTCGTTCTTTATCAATGCCTTCCGGAAACAACTAATCAACAGAATTGTAGAGCAGAAACTAACAAGTCAGTAAGAAGTCAGAAATTAACGAAATAATAAAAAGAAAAAAAAATGAGGAGGATATCGTTTTACAATTTATAAATCATAAAAAAAAGTAAAACCAAAGTAAAATTATTCTTGAAATCAAAATGAATAAAAACGTCAAGAAGAACAAAAAGATAGAAATATTTAAAAAAAAAAAAAATGGACCACCAAATGAGAAAATAATAATGATGATGATAATAATAATAATAATAATAATAATAATAATAATAATCTATTCATTCAAGAATACTGTAAGACAAAAGATAAAATTATTTTTTAAAAAGACAGATATATTAATTAAAAAAAAGCCCCCAATCATGTGAATAATAATAACAATAATAATAATAATAATAATAATAAAATGGTGTGACATCCAACTATAATAATATATTCATCAAAAGAATATTGTAAGAAAAAAAATGAAAAGAAAAAAAGTAAAAAGACTAAAAAATGGGATAAAAATATTAGAAAAAAAAAATAGTATAAAAAGGGGGCTCCAACAACCACGAAAGTAAAAAAAATAAAAATAATTATATATATTCATCATGGTAAGAAAAAAAAAGGTTATTTCCTAACTACACAAACCAGCAACAACCATTATTATTCGTTCTTGTGGTTTTCAATAATCAGGAATAAAAAATAAAATAAAATAAAAATAAAATAAAAATAAATAAACCAATCCACCCCCGTTTGGAACTCCCACTGCATTTCTACTCATTTTCAGTTGTCATAGAAATACAATGCGAACATCAGTGGATGATAATCCTCATTGCAAATGCAACAATAACTGCACAGACACAGCAGCAACAGTCAACACCGACCGCTACCGACGTTTAATAAATGCAATACACGTTTATAACGATTAACCGTCATTTGTAATTTCTAGTTTTATTTTTCATTCTATTTATATTTCTTTCTTAACTTTTTCTCTCTCTTTTTTTATTCTTGTCACAATCTAAACGTTCTTATCTTTTGCCTTTGCTTTATCAAGAAATTATTCTAACCATTTTTCTTGGCACGATAACAAAAACTATGGAAGGAAGAAGAACTTAATAGCAGCAGAATTTTTTTTTTAACCTAGTAACGGGTTTAAATAATAGTAATAAAACATTATTACATTTAGCAGAGGTGCAGGGGGACTGACTGTGAGTCTTATGGGATTTCTCAGGCAGAAAATACAATTAGTGCCCTAGGCCCACTCACACGGTCACACCCATTTTTAACAGTTTAATTCCACATAGAGGCTGTGTAGCAGGTGATCTGTGCATATTGGTTTAAACCAGAAAAGACTGACAGTATTATGGGTTCTTTGGCACAAAATACAATTGGCCCATTCACACCCATCTTTTACAGTTTATTTTCACATGTAGAGGCTGCATAGCAGGTGATCTGTGCATATTAACTTATGTCTGGAGTCAACTATGGCCATTAGACACACATGATGTTCAAGCAAAGCAGAGTGACCCCAGTCAGAAAGCCTAAATTAGAGTGTATAATGACATCCTTGATCATTGTATTAGCAGTCAGGAGGAGGGTTTCTTGTTCAATATTTATCGTTGAATTAAAACTTGGGTATTAATGCACGAGAAGACCAAATTTTTGGATTGTTTAAAAAATTGAATGGAAATTTTTTAATGTAGTGAGTTCCACAAACAGAAAGTAAAAGTTAATCGACTTAATGTTTAATTGAAAACACCAAATATCTAAACAAAACGATTTTTATTTACAAACAAGAACAGAAAGTAAGCAATGCAAAAAACTATCATTAAAAAAAAAATGAACAAAACTTATTTTTATAGAAAGAACAAAGACAATAACTGTCAATTTTTTTACAAACAAAATAAAAATGTAATTAATTATTAGGCCTGTATCTCCCAACAACAACACTCTACGAAAAATTTGTACAGAGGTTTACTGGTTACTTACTTTACAGTTACTTCCGTTTGTGGCCACTACATAAAGAATAATTTCCATTCCATTTTTTAAACAACACAAAAATTTGTTCCTCTCCTGCATTAAAACCAAAACTTGTTTGGGTTCATATCAAGAGATTTATTTATTCAACCTTGGACCATGGCTTTGAGCTTGATACCTCTGTGCACTAAACTGTTGGCAACTGGAGCGAAAATGAACCCTACTACCCAGGCAAATGCTATGAACCAGAATTAGATCATAACGGAATGACTAAGATTTGAACTAGAGTCCTACAAATGGAATTACCCTGTAAATATTTCATTATTGCAGTTCTACTTTGAATCTGGGGAAGTCCACTTAGGACAGTAGATAGGCAGTCAGATTTTTTACACCCGTTCCACCTTCCCTGCCTAAAGATAATGAAAATAAGAAAACAGGTTTTTACTAAAATATAAAAAAACTAGCAGGAAATTTCATGTTAGTTGAACAACTTTTAAGACACTCAATGATATTAAACAAATGTATAAAATGATAATAAAAATAAGTAAACAGGTTTTTACTAAAGAAATATTTAATTGGCAGAAACCCGTGAAAATTCCATAGTAATTGAAAAAGTTTTCAAATACACAATAAAATAAAACAAATATCAAATGATTTAAAAGAAAGCAAATGATAAAGAAAGTTAATGGTTAATGAAATGTTTTTACCAATCTTATAACTCAGAGAATCCTCTTTACAACAATAATCTTTTTTTGATTATGAATTAGATTAGACAAAATGAAAACCTAATGGTTTTAATGTTTTTCACCTGATAAAGAGTAAATATAAAGGGAGATAATTCATTCCTCTCTAATTATTTGTGAAGATAATTATTCGTGACAAAGGATGGTTGTCAGAGAAGCAGATTATTATATAGATATCTAATTCTTGATTCTAAATGTTATTTTTTTGTGAGATTTTAGTAATCTTTTCAAATATCATTAGAACTTTTATTTCAGTATTTTTTGAAAAGCCTAAGTAGTGATAAGTAAAAATGGATATTGTTAGATTTCTTAATCGATATTTCGTGACTGAATCGTTTTCTGTTTATAAGTTGTCATAGAAAAGTTTTTGTTTTTTTTCTTATCTAAGTTGACACATTAAGTGCAAGAACAACACCATTAATATATGAAAGTTAATTCTGAGTTTTAAATCAACCATTTTCCCAAATTTCGAGTACTCTTCTCTCCTCATCACGCCTCTAAGTCCCCTTTTATCTTTGTTTAGTCCATTCTAGAAATTTAAGCTCTTTTTATCTGGGGATCAGAGGACATCAATTATTTTATCCATTAATGACCTTTTCGTTTGTCTTCTTGCTGTTTTGTGTATTTTTCCTTCCATTTTTTAACGTTTTATTTAAGGCAATAATAATATATAAACTTGGTGAGCAGCACCAACCAAGTTTGGCACAAAGTGATGAAAGTTATAAGTGATTAATTGTCCACGTGATGAAAAAAACACGTGATGAAAAAACACGTGATGAAAAGTCTAATGATGAATAGTCGGGTGATGAAAAATTAAACCTTCACAATACCTGACACTCTGAACCTAGAAAACACATTGATTAAAAGAAAGAAAAAAGTTCTATACTTTTTCCAACAAAAAAATTAGAAAATACAATAAATAAATATATTCTTTGTTTACAACAAAAAAAAAAATATTTTCTTTAAAATAT
Source organism: Idiosepius hallami (assembly GCA_034780655.1). Lineage (NCBI taxonomy): Eukaryota > Metazoa > Mollusca > Cephalopoda > Idiosepiidae > Idiosepius > Idiosepius hallami. The sequence continues at coordinate 13,024 of JAUZSX010090773.1, forward strand.
AACCCACCCCATCAAAAAAAATAATGCTTAGAGCCTTAACTTCTTACTTTCACTATTTTAAAAGAAAATAGAAATATGTCTTTTGCAATACAAGGCATTTGTCCCTAAAGTGTTTAGAATGTAAATAGTCTGAAAAAAAATAGTGTTGGCCATGCCATGGATGCCCTCAAAAAAGAATTTTACTTTAGTGGGCTAAGAGAGTAGGGTCCCCTAAACATGGTTTTGCATGTCAACAAAAGTCCAAATGAGTTATATTTTTGTTAACATGCAGTGCTGTGCTTAGCTATCTTGCGGCCCCGTCGCAGAATGGGTCTTGCAGCCTCCTTTCCCCTAAAAATGTAGGTTGCCCCATCCCCTAAAATACTGGAGCCTTCAATTAAAGACCATATATAAATATATATTCAAATATATATATCGAGAGAAAGAGAGATAGACAGAAAGAAAGATGGATCAATAGGTGTATATTTCAAGTGTGATAATGATTTTTTAGTTAATTCAAATAATTTGATCATTTTTTTTAATTACAAGAGCCAAAGAACATTGTGGCCCCTATGGAGCTTGTGGCCCCCCATGCAATTGTAGGGTCTGTGAGGCCCTAAGCACGGCCCTGGAACTGTGTTTAGGGGAACCTAGCTACACTCTGTTACACAAAAGTTACATTGTCTTTGGGTGCAAGGAAAACGCCATTTTTTTTCCACAGACTAAAAAATCTTTAATTTTAAAACATCTTTTTCATTGTACTGGTGATTGCTGCCCTGTCATGTTACCAGAAAAATTCAAAGATTTAAAAAGAAAAGCTGGTAAAAAAGAAATAGCATTCGATAGAATTTATATTTGTTAATTGTTGTTAAATTAATTTCATGTACAAAAACCTTTAGTTTTATCATCCAGACATTCAAAGAGCAAATAAAAGTTTTTTTAAAAACTGGCTCGTAATTCAGGACCTCAAGTTTGGGGGAATTAAAAAAAACATTATTAAAAGAAGGTTTGTTTTTTTTTTTTTAAATGTAAGAAAGAATAAACAACAAAAAAGTAGAAGGAAAACAAAAATATAGAAAAAACAAAAAAAAGAAAAAACGCAGGAAAAAAAAACAAGAAAAATGCAAGACAAAAAAGAAGAAGAAAAAGATGCAAAAAAACAATAAACAAAATTGCAAGAAAAAAAAAGACAAGTGAAAAAAAAAAAAGATTACCCCTCAAAAAACTACAGCAAAAATACCCTCTCCCCCCAAAAAAAAAACCTCTCCAAAATGAATGCATCAAGTCATATCAAAGTTGAGATGTGTGTTGCTTAAAATATCCATACATTCATTCACTTAAAAGGATATTAGGGAATCCCTGGAGGCACAAAAATATAATCTAAAAAGAGGAGGAAAAGAAACGAAAAAGCAAAAAGACCTTTTGGTGTAATCTGAGCAAAAATTTCATTTATTGATAAAATGTACTTCACGGTACTTTAATATAAAGGTTCACTGCAAGTCAAACTCTTCTCTTATCTTTGAAATGATTTTGGATGATAAGCTCTAAACTCAAAAGAAAATGTCGGGACTGACCTTCAAGCGTAAATAAATAAAATAAATTAAAATAAAATTAAAAGCATGAAATTAAAGAAGAAGGACATAAATTTGAAAAAAAATCATCAATCACAATTGAAACAGCAAAGATTGTAACAGAATAACCAACAAAGACACGCACGAAAAACACCAATAGATTGAAAATGGGTTGATATCTCTGAAATATTACTAACTGTTAAATATATATGCTCTAAAACACATACAAACAAAAAGAATTAGATTAAAAAGAATGCAATATTTAAAGATAGAATTTATTCAATTATATTTAAAACTGAATATTTTTAGGAGACATAAAAAAATCATATTTTTGATTATTTCTTTTTATTTCGGCTTTGAACACTGACTTATAAAAATTACTAAGTAGTCACTCAGAATTGTTATATTAGAGGAACATATTAAAGCCAAAATATTGGTGTGTTTTCTTTTCCCTAATGTTGTCAGGGTTGGTATATCAGACTCTTAGGATCCAAAGGCTTAAATGAAAAATGATTTCCATCCCTCACCCCAGATAAAATGTATCTGTTTTTTCTAGCAATAAAGATAGGGAATTCTTCTTCACATGGTAACATTTTGATTTAATACTTTGAAAACCCTAAATTAATTATTTTAAAAAAAAGAACGCAAATTTTTAAGTACTTCACAAGTTAACCAATGTCTTGCTTGGAAAAAGTGCTGTGTTTAGCCTCATAGGGGCCCTGAGGAAGAATACATCTGGCAGCCCTTTTACCTGAAGAAAGATAACTTGCCCCCCCATTAACATATCAAGACTATGATCAGAGACTATAAATAAGTACATATACAAATATATTATATTCAATTGGTGAGCACCCAAGTTTAGCACAAGGCCAATTTTACATGCATCTACATATATAAATATATATATAAATATATATATATAAAATAATTTTTTCGCAATCCGTCAACAGGCCTGTTTCGCCGTTTCACAGCTCGTCAGGACGGCTTCACATATATATATGTATATGATCTCAGGCTGAATGAGACTAAATCAGGGGAATAGGTGAAAAACAAAGGAAAGCAAGCATAGAGAAAACGAATGAAAATGAATAGAAAAAAAAAATATATATATATATATATACATTTATAAATAGAGAGAGAGAGAGAAGTGTAATAACTATTTTTATAGTTGATTCTAATAATCAATTATTTTTGTAATTATTTGCATTGCATAAGATCTGGAAAGCCAAAGAGCTTGTGACCTGTAGGGAGCTTTAACCCACACAGAATTGTGGGGTCTGCGTGGTCTCTATGCACGGCCTTGCTATGTTATGATCACTTTTTGTTTTGTCACCCTGTGATTGCTCTGCAAGTCGATTCCCGTGAGACACAAAAAATGATCCCTTTAGACTTTTTACGGTTTAGTCCTGAGAAACAATGTTAAATTTACAAAGAAGCAAATTAGATGCATGTTTGCCTTAATTGACAAAGGAATATTATTTTCAACAAGCTTTTGCTTAAGTGATTAGGATAATTTAGAGAAAAGTATGTGGAGAGAGAAAGAGAGAGGAGAGAAGGAGAAAGAGAGAAAAAGAAATAGACAGAGAGAGAGAGAGAGAAAAGGAGAGAGAGAGAGAAAAGGAGAGAGAGATAAAGAGAGAAAGTATAAAGACAGGGAAAGACAGAGAGAGATAAAGAGAGAAAGAGAAAAAGATAGAGAGAGAGAGAGATAAAGAGAGAAAAGGAGAGAGAGAAAGACAGAGAAAGAGAAAAGGAGAGAGAGAAAGACAGAGAGAGAGAAAAGGAGAGAGAAAGAGAGAGAGAAAAAGAACGAGAGAGAAAAGGAGAGAGAGAGAAAAGAAGAGTGAGAGAGAAAATGAGAGAGAGAGAAAGAGAAAAGGAAAGAAAAAGAAAGAGAGAGAGAACAAAAGAGGGAGAGAAAGATAGAAATAATGGGAGAGGGAAACAGAAAGGGAAAGAGAGAAAGAGAGGGAGAGAGAAAGAAAGAAAGAAAGAAAGAAAGAAAGAGAGGGACAGAGAGAGAGAGAGAGAGAAAGTAAAAGAGAGAAAAATGAGAAAAAGATAGAAAGAAAGTAAGAGAGAAAAAGAAAGACGGAGTAAGAGAGAGAAATCAAGAGAGAGACACAAAGAGAGAGAGAGAGAGAGAGAGAGAAAGAAAGAAAGGAGTTAAACAAATTCTGTTAACTGACCCCCATCCCTACCGGCACCCCCTTCATCTAAAATACCGTTTTTGTTTTAAGTTTTTATTTAAATAAATTTTTGTTGTTGTTTCAAAAAACAAGTGCTTACAGATTGGAAATGGACTTAAGCATTCTTTTACTTGTTCCTGTTATGTTTGCAGAGAAATTTACAGAATGTTGAACTAAACAACAGGGGGTGGGCGGTTAGCAGAAGGGGTGGGGGAGAAAGAAGAAAGATTTAAAAAAAAAAAGGAAAAACAAAACAGGTATCTGGGGGAAGAGAAGCATTTGAGAAGGTGAAAAATAAAGAAAAAAGAAAAGAAAGAAGAAAAGAAAGAAAAGAAAAAAGAAAAGAAAAAGAAAAGAAAAAGACAAAAAATGAAAGAAAAAAGAAAAGAAAGAAAAAAGACAAAAAATGAAAGAAAAAAGAAAGAAAAAAAAAAGAAAAAAAGAAAAAGAAAAGACAGAAAAAAGTCAAAAAATGAATGAAAAAAGAAAGAAAAAAAAAGAGAATAAAGAAAGAAATAAAGAAAAAAGAAAGAAAAAAAGAGAATAAAGAGAAAAAAGAAAAAAAAAAAAAAGAAAAACAGAAAGAAAAACAGGTGTAAAGGTGAGTTTTGGGTGGGTTGGAGGTTTTAGTAAAAAAACAGAAATAAAGAGAAAGAAACCAAAATTATGGAGAGATAGATAGACAGAGAGAAAAACAGAGAGAGAGAGAGAGAAAGAATGAGTATTGTTAAGGAAGATAAGCAAATGGATAATGGAAAGAAAGAGAAATAAAGTAAGGAAAGAAGAGAGAAGAAAAATGACTAGGAAAGAATTGTTCGAAAAAAGAAAGAAAGAAAGAAGGAAAGAAAGAAAGAAGGAAAAAAGAAAAGAAAAGAAAGTAGGAAAGATAGAAGGAAAGGAATGAAAGAAAGAAGGAAAGAAATGAAAGAAAAAAGGAGAGTGAAAGACAGAAAGGAAAGAAAGGAGGAAAGAATGTAAGGATGAAAGAGAGAAAAAAAGATAGAAAGAGAGAAAAAAAGAGAGAAAGAGAGAAGGAAAGAAAGAAAGGAAAGAAAGAAAGATAAAATATCTGAATGCTGAGAATAAAGAAAAAAAATGTAAATTGTGTTTTTGGAAAAGACTTAATTTCATTAAAACCTCATGAACAATGAATGTCATCAACAAATCAAAGCTGAGCAGAAAGCCAACACGAACACACAGTCAAAATGATGACGAAATATTCTGTTTTTTTTCTCTTTTTATTTATCTTTATCTTACGGCTCATCTAAGTGAAGAAGGGCAACACTGATTACAAAAGCCCGAAAAAGCACGGCCCTTGACAGAGATGAATCCTTCTTGACAGAAAGCAGAGAAAGAGATCTACTCGGTATTATAAAGAAAGAACTTTTAATGCCAATCATTGCCAACCAGACTTAGAAAATCATAAATTCAAAATATAACATTCTTCTTCTTCTTATATATATATATATATATATATATATATAGTCAAAATGTAATATGGTTGTTCCAACGAGAGAAAAAAATTAGAGTTTAAAAGTGAAGAAATGAGGCCGTGAACATTTAGTTGAAAATGTATATATGACATAATAATATTAAAATTTAAATCAAAATATTTTCAACTAAATGTTCACGGCCTCATTTCTTCACTTTCAAACTATATATATATATATATATATATATATAGAGAGAGAGAGAGAGAGAGAGAGTGAGAGAGAGAGAGAGAGAGAGAATAAACGTCAAAATTATTAGCACTCTTTCATTTTTTGTGTTTTTTTTTAGAAAAAAAACATTTTCTCACTAATTATTTTTATTAAAGTGTTAAAATGTTATTAAACATGTATATCAAACATCTACAAATAATTGATATAAATGTTCATCAACACTTTAATAAAGATAATTAGTGAGAAAATATTTTTTTCTCA
>JAUZSX010090993.1:0-18683 GCA_034780655.1 Idiosepius hallami
TATATATATATATATATATATATATATATATATATATATAATTTTGTAACTGTTAAAGTCTGAAGAGTTATTCCCCTTAGAATCATTCAGTTAATATTGAGCAGTTGAGCACTCTAAGTATAATTTTAAGCAACCTTATTACTACGGACTCTCGTTGAGTCTGTGTCTACACTTGTAGACACAGACTCAATGGGAGTCCGCAACTTCCAGTTTCTCGTTCATCCATTCATCGGCCTGATGAACGCATAAGCGAGAAACTGGCATTTGCCGATTCCTGTTGACTCCGTGTCTACACTTATAGTCGAAGGCTCCAGTATGTTGAGGGGATGCAAATTGCAATCTTATTATTATTCAAACAACCAAATACTGTTTATTTTTATCGAATAGTGTCAGAGGCTAGGCCGGCCTCTCTCTGTAATAAAATCGAAAGGCCTTCTCAAGCCAGTTGCCAGCCAGCCCAGAGTGTTTAGTGTCGGGGTTAAGAGAGACACACACCACATCAAACCGACCAACCAGCAGACCAGCCGACACACCTCATTCAATAGCAAGCAACAACACAGAACTATCTATCTCTCTTGATTTGTTGAGAAAAACTACCCCATTTAGTAACCAATATCAATTGCTTCTTCTTCTTCTTCTTCTTCTTCTTCATCTTCTTTTGTTTTTTTCATTCTTTTTCTTTTTCTTCTTTTTCTTCTTTTTCTTTCTTTTTTTTCTTTTTCTTTCTTTTTTCTTTTTTCTTTCTTTTTCTTTCTTTTTTCTTGCTTTCTTTGTTTCTTCTTTCTTTTTCATTGTTTCTTCTTTCTTTTTCTTCTTTCTTCTTCTTTCTTCTTCATCTTTCTCTCTTTCTTCTCCTTTGTTTCTTATTTTTCTTTCTCTTTCTTCTTTCTTCCCTTTCCTTTCTTCTTCTTTCTTTCTCTTTCTTCTTCTTCTTTCTTTCTCTTCTTCTTCTGCTGATACCGACCGTCCGGAAGGGGAGGTGGACGTAAGAATACCCTCCTTTAAACTTAAAACCAATGCTATTTTCTTCAGAAACAACAACTATTGGTTTTATTATCATTATCATTATTATTATTATCATTCATTTTGTTGTACTTACTCTTTCGTTAAACAAACCCAGACATTTTTTACCCAAACAACAAAACTTATTCTAATCATGACCGGAAAACTAATGACTTTCTTGAATTGTTGTATACACAAAAAACGCTGTTAAACTTCCTAGAAAAAACAATTTTACGGTGAGTTATTTTTTCCTTTACGATATTTTTTGTTTCATTATTTATTTAATTTATTATTTAATTTATTTCATTATTCATCTTTTTTTTTTTTTTTTTGCTTATTTATTTGTTAACCCTTTTACACCCTAAAGGGTCGATATATCGGCCCTGTTAAACTTCTTACAAAAAACGATTTTGCAGTTAGTTTTTTTTGGTGCTTTTGCAGAACAAGCAAATGGAGAAATTTGGCCGAACCCTATAGCCAATAAAACTGCTGTCTGACAACTGGTGCAAAGTCCCCGAGCAAAAAAAAATATTTCTCCATTTGCTTGTTACCCCTACCCCAAACCCTAGCCAATAAAACTGCTGTCTTACAACCGGTGTAAAGTCCCCGAGCAAAAAAAAATTCTCCAATTGCTTGTTACCCCAAACCCTAGCCAATAAAACTTCTGTCTTACAACCGGTGTAAAGTCACCGAGCAAAAACAAAATTCTCCATTTGCTTGTTTTACAAAAAAGCGCCTTGTTTTTTATATTTTTCATTTTATTTTTTATCTAATTTATTTCCTTATTTATCTTTTTTATTGCTTATTTATTTGTTAAAGTGTCGATATATCGGCCCTGTTAAACTTCTTACAAAAAACAATTTCGCAGTTAGTTTTTTTTCCTTAATTTTATTTTTTATTAATTTAATTATTTTATTTATTTCATTATTTATTCATTATTATTGCTCATTTATTTGTTAATGCTTTGGACTCTAAGGGCCGATATATCGGCCTTGACCACTTAAAGTATTAGAAAACTTATTGATATTTCGACTTTGATATGCCCCCCTCCCCGAATAGAACGCAAACGGCTTTACTGAGTAACTTGTTGGTAATTATGATAAGTCAGGGTTCAAAGGTTTAACTAAACAAATTTTAACCCTTTCGACCCTAACTTATCATAATTGCCAAGTAGTCATTCAGAGCTGTTATACAAGAGGAGAAAAATTAGGATAAAATCATTAGTGTGTCTTTTTTTGCCTTATATCTTCAGGGCCGATATATTGGCCCTCTAGGGTCAAAAGGGTCAAATCATTGAACGAGTACGAACTTAAGTTCTTGTTTTTCCTAAACCTTAGAACCCTGAATTAATCCTTTGGACCCTGAGAGGCCGATAAATCGGCCCTGAAAACATAAGGCAAAAGAAGACACACCAATATTTTGGCTATAATATGTTTCTCTAATAAAACGGCTCTGAGTGAATACTTGGTAATTTTGATAAGTCGGGATTTTAAGAATAAAATTAATTATATTTTTTAAAACAATGATTTAAATGATGACAACCTGCTTTACACACACACGTATGTATGTATGTATATATATATGTGTGTATGTGTATTAATATTTAGAACCAGATTGCTTATAGTTAGAGTGCTCCATATCAGTGATAGAGCATGTATATTATTTAAGCGTAGACACGGAGTCAATGGCCTTACGTGACAGTCAGTTTCTCGCCTGGTGGTCATCAGACTGAAAGTTTTCGCAGGAGAGAAACTGACAGTTACCGAAGGCCATTGACTCCATCTATACGCATAATCCTTTAAACCTCGACTTATGAAAAATTACCAAGTAGTCACTCAGAACCGTTATATTAGAGGAACATGTTAAAGCTAAAATATTGGTGTTTTTTTTTGTTTTATGTTGTCAGGGCCGATATATTGGCCTTTTAAAGTCCAAAGGAAATAATATAGTGTATGTTTGTGTGTATCTTACCCGTTGAAAGACATTCTGGAAGCCTTTTTTTAATCTTTGATAATTTTTTTTTTTTTTTTAGATTTTACCGGGCATCGGTAAAAATAAATCGACTGAGCTGACACAGGACAATGGCAATACTAACTTCGTTTTCTGATTTATAGAAAATGGACTGCTATAAAAATTAATCTTTTTTTTTTCCTCTTGATATGTGAATTTCAATAATATGTTAGTGCGGGTTCGATCCCTGTTAAAATAAACGGAGAAAAAAAATCGAATAATTAATTTATTTTTTTTACCAATAGTTTCACTTACAACTTAATTAAAACAACCGCATCCTCTAAAAAAATCTAGTTTCGCCAAGGTTCCCATAAGCAGATGATAATTACTGAAAATGATGGCATTTATTAAACCTTTCAACCCTAAAAGGCCGGTATATCGGCCATGACAACATAAGACAAAAAAAAGATAGTTTATTCCTTTGGAACCTAACTTATTTCAATTTCCAAATAGTTACTCAGAGCCGTTATAATAGAGGAACACATCAAAGCCAACATAGTGGTGTGTCTTTTTTTTGCCATATTTTTAGGGCCGATATATCAGTCCATTAGAATCAAAAGGGTTAAAAAAAATTTTAATTTCCAAGTAGTCACTCAGAGCCGTTATAATAGAGGAACACATCAAAGCCAACATAGTGGTGTGTCTTTTTTTTGCCATATTTTTTAGGGCCGATATATCGGTCCATTAGAATCAAAAGGGTCAAAATAGAATAAATATAAATAAATAAATAAAACTTTTTACGTAGTATTTATTGGGCCTTTTGGAGAAAGAATATGTGTTAGTCGGATTCCCGCAGAGAAACAGTCATAAGAAAAGATGTTTAGAGAACGAGTCCCGCTAAGAGGTTTACAAGTGGAATACATTAACTTTAAAACAAGTGAAACGAAGCATATTAAGTGAAAAGAACAAGTGTGCATGTGTTTGTATGTGTGTGTGTGTGTGTGTGTGAGCATGTGTTTGTATGTGTGTGTTTATGTGTGTGTGTGCATGTGTTTGTATGTGTGCGCGCGTGTGTGTGTGTGTGTGTGTGCATGTGTATGTGTATGTGTGCATGTGTTTGTGTGTGTGTTTGCATGTGTGTGTGTGTGTGTGTGCATGTGTGTGTGCATGTGTTTGTGTGTGTGTGTGTTTCTATGTGTGTGTGTTTCTATGTGTGTGTGTGCATGTGTTTGTATGTGTGTGTGCATGTGCTTGTATGTGTGCGCGCGCGCGTGTGTGTGCGTGTGTGCATGTGTATGTGTGCATGTGTTTGTGTGTGTGTTTGCATGAGTGTGTGTGTGTGTGTGTGCATATTTGTTTATTGTTTATATATTAACTCTCTCTATCATCCTGTATCTCTGCCAGTCTGTCTGTCTGTCTGTCTCTCTCTCTCTCCCCCTTCTCCCTCTTCATCTGGCCCCACCCCTAATGCTGACTTTTCGCTCGTCTTTCACCCCTTTTGGTATCACTCACCCAAGGCGTCCAAATCATTCCACTCTACCTGAGTGACGTTGTATACCTTGCAAGTTGTAAGTTATTGGATATTTGGTGCACTTATTCGGCTCTGATTTCCCCAGAGTGCCCAGCCACTCACCGAAACAGCTTCAGATTTGTACAGCGAGAAAAGAAGAAGTAACAAAAAATAAAAAAGATACGGAATAAAGGTTTTTCCTCTCAATGAAAAGCTCTGTTAGATGCATCTTTCATCCGAGCGGGCAAAAGAACCAAGCGTGCCCCACCAATCCCCCATGGGTGTATTCGTGTGCAGATGGAACAAATAAATACATCAGTAAATAAATAAATACATCAGTAAATAAATAAATATATCAGTAAATATATATCAGTAAATATATAAATAAGTTAAAAAAAAATTAAATAAAAAAGACAAACAAACAAATTAATAAACAAGTAAATAAATAAAATAAATAATTGTAAAATATAAAAATAAACTAATAGATAAAATAAATAATGATTTAAATAAATAATAAAATAAAAACAAATAAATACATCAGTAAATAAATAAATAAGTTAAAAAATAAATTTAAAAAAACAAACAAACAAATAGATTAAAAATAAATAAATAAAATTAATAATAAGAATAAATTTAAAAAAATATTAATTATAAATAACATTGATGAACGAAATAAATAAAATAAATAATATATCAAATAAGTAAATAAAAAGAATAAATAACAACCAATATATATATATATATATATATATATATATATATGTGGGTATATATATATATATGTGGGTATATATATGTATATATAAATATATATATATATATATAAGTTAACTAATATACACACTCTATCATTGATATTGAGCACTCTATAAATTCAAGCACTCTTATCACTTAGATTATATATATATATATATATATATATATGTGTGTGTGTGTGTGTGTGTGTGTGTGTGTGTGTGTGTGTGTGTGGGTGTGTGTCTGTGTCTGTGTCTGTGTCTGTGTATTTGTGTATTTATATATATGTGTCATATACGTGTTTAAATAACCATACCTAACCCCTTATCTTATATTACAAATATTTCAAATTTATTAAGGGAAATTTGTTTATATTTGACATTTTTATAAATTCAAATGTTGCGAAATTTAATATTATTTCTTTTATATTGAAAACAAATATTTTCTTTTGTTCTTCCGGTATCGTAGTTTTCTTGTATCTTTGCATTATGATATAAACACAATTTGCTATTGTAGGCCGCAATAAAACCTACCATTATATACAATGGAGACGCAATGCTTGGAAATAATTAAAGTTTGAGTTGCATCTAAACTTCAAAAGCATTTCGAAAATTCGACTTGAACAATGTCAGAGATAAGATGAAAGTTGGTTTCTTATCAATTATTAAATTAACATTTATTTTCGGTTACTCAGTTTTCTTAAATAGGTTAACTTGTCCACAACGCAAAAATATTTTACTCTGATTTTTTATTTTTATTTTTGTTTATGCATTCTTTTTTTTCAGGGAAATGAAAATTTTCTCCTTGTGTTTGTTTTATTTGTTCCTTAAAAAATAACACAGTAAAAACTTTCATATAGATTGATAGATGATAGCTTTAATCTAATAATGTCTATTATATTTTGACAGGTATCTTGCTCGATTGAATTTTTAAAATATCTTTTACATTTTTTTAGAATTCAACTCACATTTAGATCGTTGGTTTATTGAATTTTCAAAGCTATCCTACTTTCTTCAAATATTGTTCTTGCAATTATTTACATGATAAGTTTTTTTTTCCTTTAAGTAATGGATAATATCAAAATTGAAGAAGCTATTTTAATAGCATCTAAAACCTCTTCTTGTTTGTTATGATTAAACTGTTTTGGCTTTTGTTCTAATAATTTTTGCTGTATTGATATCGTTTCTTGGACCTTATTCAAACAATACAAGACAAACCTGCAAATATTTTTGTTGAACAAAAGACTGTGCTTATAACTATAAACCAGATTTAATTATTGGGTTTTAATAATTATCTGGTTCTATCTTGATTCTTATTGGGTATTCTTATCTATGTTTGGCAGTCAAGATTGAATCCGTGGCTCCTGGTGAATGACAGCTTAAATTAATATAGGAATAACAATGGAGGATATTAAGAAATAAGAGTTTACTTACCAAAAGTGAACAAGGAATATTATCAACATGATTTAATTTTCCAATTGTTTTTTCATAATATTCAATATATTCAGACATCCTATATTGCTTTTAATTCATGGGGATTTTCTTTTGAAAAAATTCATTATATTTTTAATAAAATCTTGCAGTTTTCTCTTAACACAAGGTATCCGAAAAGTTGAGCAGTACAATATAACCTATGTAGTAGAATATAGTTTTCTTTTTAAAAGTAATACTAATGTCAAAAAATCTTCTAAGCATTCAACAATGGCAAAGAATGAATGAATTTCTTTAACTTTTTCTTAAAACTAACTTCTAGGAAAATATAAGAAAAACAGTGAATTCAAAAGCTTTTTTTGACCCATTATAGATTCTTGTGTTCTTGTTTAAGGAGTCAGAATTATAAGCTGAAATAATCCTGCTGTTTACTGTGAGAGGTCAGATACGATGATAATTTACATCACTATTTTTAAATCAGTCTTAAGTAAAAAATGAGAAAAAAAATATTTGTTGGAACATTTGCATTATATTTTTTGGTGGTCAAAAAAGCTTCATCAATTGTTTTACATTCTATCATGAAGTTATTCGTTGATTTTAGAGTTCAATCATTCAATTTTTTTTTAATGATTCTACTGAAAGCTGAGGGCATCTCCTTTCCTTCCACAATTCTGATTGTGTTTCTGAGTCCATTTTTGTTTGTATCCTTAATGCATTATGTCACATTATTCGGCCACTAATGGATTGACTGATAGAGCGCATATTTTTTTTGCTACCAAATGGAGTTTTTTTCTTTTTCTTATAAAAAAACGTATTTGCATTATATATTATTTTTCATTCTTGTTTTTTTACTTTCTTTCATTTTTTTAAAATGAGAAATGGACATTTGACGCACATAATATGACAGGAGACAAAATGTTGAAAGAAATACAATGAATAGAAAAAACACGAAAAGTTATCAAAAATATATTCATGTAAAATACTTTATAAATTGTAAGAGCGTACATCAGTCAATATGAACGAATTGTAAATAGAAATATGGAAATGAAGAACAGAATAAATAGAGACCCTGTTATAAGTCTAAAATAATTTTATATATAACACTGTTGACCTACCTAGATGATAATATATCTTATTCAATACTTTTAAAATAAGCACGAATATACAAGCATCCATACATACACACTCAAACAAATATTGACAAAGACACACACACACACAAACACACACACAAATTTGATATGTAGTTAATTAATTATTAAACAAAGTTAGGCACCAGGACAATTGTACGTGCTCATTACACTCCAGGACTTTTTAAAATAATTTTTTTATCTAGATAACATACTCTCTCTTTTTCTCTCTAATTCTCTCACATACTGTATCTCTCTCTCTCTCTCTCTCTATCTCTCCCTCTGTGTGTGTGTGTGTGTCACAAACACACAGACTCTCTCTTTATATATATATGTACATAAATATATATATGCATTCACATATATGTATATGCATGCATATATATATTGAGAGTATTCAAATCCTAATCAAAATAATTATATTCACTTGCAACTGCCTTGAACAGACGAGGCTCGTTAACACGAGAGAGTAACTCAACTAGTTGTATATAAAAACCTGGATTGATATATCTAAAAAAAAAACGTGGTAAATGTCAACCCAACAAAAATAACTTATCTGGATAGAGGGCAACACTGATTACAAAAAGTCTGGGAATACAATAAAGATTTAAAAGGAAATCTTTGGCATATTTAAATCATGTTTTTACGTTGTTTTGCCATCATAGATTTTATCCTCGCTCTATGTAACTGAAGTCACCAGTACGATTCCAGATCTCGAGCTTCTACCAATGCTCCACCGTGACGGTGGAGCATTGGTAGAAGCTCGAGATCTGGAATCATACTACGTGAGTTTAAATCCCAGTCAAAACCATTACATTCACTACTAGGGTTGTTATCTATTTAGTTCTCTTGCTCGGCGAGCAGAAAGCCGATTCCTTGAGTCAGTTTCGTAACAGTTTATTTTTGTATTCGCCTTATAGTGTGATTTGATTTGATTTGGGATTTAACGGCATATCAACCACTTTTTGCGTCATTTAATGCCAGAATGGTATTTTTTTATGTTTACTTGATTCCCTCTTTTTTACTCTTTCTGACAGTGTGGTTAACCCTACGCAGGCTAGCCAGCTGGTAATTGGTATCTTTCTGGCACACTGATACCATACCTTATATCCCTTAGAGGTCACCCATCTTATTACCGAACAGGCTCTACGTTGCTTAACTTCAGTGATCTAGCGGAAAATGGTATCTACAACAAAATTTGGCCGTAACTGTTCGGGTGATAGGTAATTAAAAATTTCAGCTTTTTATAAAAGCCGGCCCCTTTTGTGATTTTGTATAGCACTACATCCGCAATTCCTAACGAATTCCATTTTGTTTACCAGTAATATATATAGAGAAGCACCCAAGAAATGAACGGATATTGTTCTCGTGTCATTAAACAGTTTTAGATTCCAAAATAAGTCATTCATGGAATGTGTTGTGGAAACAATATCACTCAGACTGATGATAAGATATTCAAAGATCATTTCTGATCGATTTCAAGCTAATTGTATCTGAAGTGGTTCTTAAAATATTTTCTAATTATAAAGGGACCTTTCTTGAAATTATATTTTGAAAACACAGGATGTGAACATTGTGATTCTCTAATGTCAATAAGCAACTTAAAAACGGCGTGTCTTTAACCTTTTCATCTTTCATTGTTCATTGTATTTACGTAGTTTAATTAAAATATGATTAGTGTAAAGGGTATTTTATAGTTCCCATTTGGTATACATAATTTAAACCAGCACTGGCTATAAAATAACCTAGTGAAAAGCAATTAGATTTTTGTCAAAAGTAGAAAGTGATGATAAAAAGAAAATCTAGTGCGAAATTTATTTGTATTTATTTTGGAATTCTTTGAGATAAACCTTCTTAAAAAATTGTAATAATAGATTTGCCGACTGCTGTCCTCATCTTTAATAGTTTTTGTTTCACTAAGTATCGGCCAACCTGATCTCCTGGTCTTTAACATGTGGTTAACTGCGAACCTGAATGAGAACTTTGTGTTTTGTAACCCTATCCCCAGCAAACACGTCTTTCCAAAATTGTTGCCTGTCACAGCAAAATGTTGACGAACTAAACCTATGGTTTGCTTGGGTAGGATTTATAACAAGTATCTTCCAAAAATGCTCACCTGTAACTTCAGAGACTTAATGCTTGTATCTTCTGCGTCACGAGTCACAAAGAGGGAGTAATGTTGAATTTTATGGACTGATAAATTTAATTATTTATCTTTCTTTCAGAGCTTCTTTACTCTGGTTCGTACTTAAACTTGAAATTGTTTTAGTAGGAAATCATTTGAGATGAGGCTTCTTAATCTGTGTATTAATTTCGTGTTATCATTTTAATCATCTGACAAAGGCCAGAGAATAAGTTAGTCGAAATGTGGTGAAACAACAACCTTGAAAAGATTAAGAAAACAGTCAAGAAATAAATAGATACGTATAAATTATTTCAGTAAAAAATCTGAATATGAAAAAAATTTTGGGGAGGCCTTTAATATTTGTTTTTTATATGTAAAAAAAGTGGTATTTTGAACAATATTTTTCAAATCCCTCCTTGAGTTCGGATTATTACTGGATTGAAAATGCTTTTTAGTAGTTAATATTTGTTGATTTTATCGTTAAATTAAATTTATTTTTCCTACTGACACCCCTAAAAAATAGAACTAATTTTAAAACAAAAACAATATGTACACGATAAAAAAAGTTTGCCAAATTCGAAGAAAAAATTTCAGTTTGAAGTTTTATCGTAACTAATTTTTTTTTGTGACCGGCGGATGAATTTTGTGTTAACATAACCAAATAAATAATTAACAAAAATCTAACGCATTAATTCATTACTCTACACGACTCATTTATTCAGATTGAACTCTTAAAACCGAAAACTATAATAGCTATTTAAGAAACTTTAAGAAATTAATTTTTCTTCCAAGTCACGCATGCCGGCATCCTTAGATTAGATTTGCTTACGGTCTCGATTCACAGTAAACGGTAGTAGATTGTCACGAAATTTTTAGTACTACGTTTTAAATTTTCTACTAAAAATATCAATCAAAAATAAATGATTATAAATCTTAAAATTTTGTTTATTAATGATAACTATAAGAACCTAAAAAATAGGTCTGAGTATTTTTGTGGAGAGAATTTGATATTTAGATGTCTAAGAGAAGTAAAAAAAAAAGCAAGTGATTTAAATGATTTTTTTTCTTTTAACGAAGCATGTAAAACCAGTTTTGAAGAACTTGTAATGATATTTCATCAAAATTAAAGTTTAGTCTTAATTTTCAAATTTGGACTGATTATAAACATATGAATTTTCATTTAATTTTAATCTATAAACGCTTAAACATTAGTTGGGTCAAAACATGTTTTACCTACTGCCAGGCGTTTACTGCCGCTCTTTCTCAAATTGAATTCACGAAAGAATTACTCTCAATCTGACCCCCAGAGAAAACTACTGAACACTAATAGCCTGAAAGCTCGGATAGCGTCCTGTATAGGTGTCTATAAAATTAAACAGGTAACCTAAGGTCCCAAATAAACTAAGCAATAAATATACTTAAAGAAAGTGTTCTAATCTCTTATAGATTAGACAAATGCATTTTCGTTTGTACTTTCTTGGCTTCTGGGCATTATTCTCTGTAAATTAACTTTGAATGCTCACATGGATTCAAAGCAAGTTTTAACTTGCAGGTTTTGCATTGTAAAGCCAGGCCCCAGTCAGATGTGCACCCAACCCATTGTTTTACATTATTTCTAGATATGCAAGTTTCCTTTCTAATTTATTTATTTACTTGGTTTCTTTTAATTCTCACTGCAATTCAACGGCCCGCCCGTTCTCTCTTTTCCCGGGTTCTTTTCGAAATTACTTTCTAACCACTTTTGTTTTTTCGTCGATCTATCAAAAGACTATAAGGCACTTGGCGTAATAGAATAGCAAAGTCGTTTTGACTGAAGGTAAGTGCTTGTGACGCAAAGAGCGTGCATTGTTAGAGTGGTGTTTTTGGGTGGAGACTAATCCATTTGACGAATATGCCCACACTCCTTTTAAATCGGCAAAACAATTTAGATAATGTATTTCACGCTTTTGCCAATCGCTTCGTGCAGTTCAACAATGCTTTATATCGTATTCTGCCTCAAAGGTTTGGCGTATGATCTTTCTTCTCGAACTCTACTCTTTCCATCCCAATCGTTCTTCAGACTCTTCTGTTCATCTTTCCATTTGGTTGTCCAGAAAGTTACGTGCTATTTTCAAATAATTATTTTTGACATCATCTAAGCAAAGCTTTACAGCATTTAACTCGATCGTAAAGAAAGCTCTTATTATTTAATACATCTTTTTTTTTTCATAACAATTTTCATTATAAGTTTTAATGTAATTAATTGACCTCAGTTAAAAAAACAAGCATTAAAGTTTATTTAAAATAAAGCTTCCATCTATATCTTGCTCATTCATAACTATATAAGTCGATCACTTTTCATTTCCAGTAGTTTTTAACAATAAATTATTTATTTTCAATACCAGCTAGAAACACATGTTGAATTAAACCAGTTCCTAAAGGAAAATCTCTGAGCAGGAAGGATGAAGCAGTGGTATATGCTTGTATTCTGGATTCGCATTACATGAGTTCTGATTCCAGTCAAAACTATCTCATTCACTTTCAGGTGTTTCAGGCTTATTAATCCAAGCAATTAACTCATCTACGAGTAAAAATAACACAGGATATAAACCCCAAGGTGGATGGGACCTGTCAATTTAATGATAGCAACTCATCTGTTTAAAGGAAAACACTGATTCCAAAAGGTCAAGGGAGATAATGATAACGTAAAACTGTCCCCTTTATGTAAAAATATAGCTTGTTAATTAGTGTGTCATTGGTAAGGTAGCGAGTAGATTATTGATGTGACAGAAAGAGAGAGAAGGAGAGAGTGATTATTGCGTTAATGAAATATGGAAATGAATAAATAAATTCTACAATTGCCAACAGTGCCATGCTTAGCAACTTAGGGGCCACATAGCTGAATACGCCTTGCAGCCTCTATAAAAGACAAGTTGCCCACCTCAACATCCTGGATTTTTCGACTATATATACATATATATACAAATATATATATATATATAGAGAGAGAGAGATATATATATATTGGTAGAAAGAGAGATTGATTTGTAGGAATGTACCTAAGTGACTTCAGGTCACTACTATCATGTTAAAAAAACATTGTATATCAACCTCCTTACCCCTCTAAGAACATATCACCAAAATCTCTCCTCTTCTACTATTTCTCTCTTCCCCTACCAAACTATCTACCTATCTATATCTCATTCTATGACCTCTTAGTGACCAAAAGAATTTGTCCCATTTTCTACTCCTGGCCTCAGACTATCAACATGTGGCTGCTGCTAGCAGACACTGAAAACCAAAGAAGAATGTAACAAATTAAGAAAATAAAGAATAACTTTAAAAGCTAATATTAGTATCTCCTCAATCAATTAATTACCACCACAACCACAAATATTACAAAAGAAAGTTTTCATTGTTTATGTGATGAAAAGGTTCGTGATTATGTGAGGTTTAAGTTATTAACTAACCTCGAACTTACACGGATTCTGCTAGTTATTATTATTTTTATTATTATTAAAGATCTCACACCGATTACTAAAGACTTGCAGATCAAGCAAACACTGGCATTCAGTTCGAGTGACCTGAAGTTTTCTTGTGATGCTTTAGCAAGCTCCTTTCCATTGCAGTCTATAGTGTTACCTCTCCCATCGTTTTTACTTTTATGTTTTCCATCTTTACAGGTACAATTAGCATATTTTTTCTTATTCCTCCAAATGTAGGGTTATGACGATGGTGATTGTTGTTGCTCACCTGTGGATGTGTCGTCTTGTCGTCTTCTGGCCATTCTCACTCTCGCGTAGATGAACGGTCGTTATTGGCCGTCAGGGGTCGAACTGGAAATCTGGAAAGGGCTGCTTACAATTTAGATGTTGTTCTGAGCTCTTCTAGACTCTAAGAGAGGAGATTCTCCCTGCTGTCTATCTGCGTGTTGCCTTCAAAGTTGTTAGCTGGAATAAAGATGATTTACACCACAAAGTAAGACATTTTCGGTTAACCATTTTATTCAGCCAAGTGCACTATGTCTAGATTTGAGCCCATTCTGAATTCTGACGTGGCGATTGTGTCTTATATACTCAGAGTGACGTCACTCTGATTGGTCATCCAATTAGAAGGGATTAAGTGTAACTACCCGATTGGTTCGCCAAACAAAGATCAAGATTGTATTTAATGGGTGTGAAGAAAATACTTATTTAATATTGTAGATTAATAAAAAAAAAAAAAAAAATAGGTGTGTATAAAACACTTGTATAATATTGTTGACCAATGAAAACATAATGGGTGTGATTAAACACTTATTTAATATTGTCAACCAATGAAAACGCAATGCGTATTAAAATGTATTTTGGTAAAATTTTCGGTAAAGTTGGATTTGGGAAATTTGAAAGATTCAAAACAATAAAATTGACTTTAAACAATTTCTTACTTGACCCAAAAATTATCCTTGCACTGACAGTGACATATATTTCATAATAAATAAAATTTGGTTTTGTTTTGAAAAAGTAGGATATGCGTGTCTTCAAAAGCAAAGTATATTTGCTGTAAAGGTCAATGAAACTCTCTGGGTCATCAAGTTTTAATTTTAGGTTTTCCATGAATTTCATATTTTATAATAAATTATATAATATTAATTAATTAATTAATCATATATTAATTAATCAAATCACTCATCGTGTCATATCAGTGTGTATGCGTATGTCTGAATATTTACTCATTTTTACAGGTTGTAACGGTTTAACCTCTGAACACACGCTTAAGTGGAATTCAAATATCACACAAAGTCTGCAGCCGAATATATATCCCAAAATAGGGAGATAGCTGAAAATTTTGTGCTACGCTAGGGCCATTATGAGTTTTTTTTTTAAACCGTGACACCATCACTAGACTACTGTTGCCTACCATGACTCAGGATACTATCAACCCTTACTATTTAATCAATAGCTAGAGGAAAGTTTTGATACATAATTTTCCACGTGT
This sequence comes from Idiosepius hallami, assembly GCA_034780655.1. NCBI lineage: Eukaryota > Metazoa > Mollusca > Cephalopoda > Idiosepiidae > Idiosepius > Idiosepius hallami. The sequence continues at coordinate 14,839 of JAUZSX010090993.1, forward strand.
GAACAAGACACACTACCAGGATTTGTACACACATACTGTGTATTTTAGTGTTTGAACACCTAATCATTGTCCCAATGAATTTCTCAACATATTTGGTATTAGAGTGAAAAACAAGATATTGTACACGCATACTGTGTATTTTAGTGTTTGAACACCCAATCATTGTCCCAATGAATTTCTCAACATATTTGGTATTAGAGTGAAAAACAAGATATTGTTATATCGCCTGTGGGTTAAACGTTCTTAACGGTGTGTCTACTCTTGTATATTAGTTAGTCTTTATATATATATAGTAATCTGTTCGTGTTCTTGTAAAAAAAATAACTTAAGTTTGTAGTTTGTTGTAAACAAATGATTAATAACCTTTATTTATTCGACAACAATAAAACGATATTGGTTTCCCTCACATCTAATTTTCTACGTGTTGTTAATGTCTAATTTTCAAACTAATTTTAATTTTTTTTATAAAAGAAATAAAATAGTTTGAATAGTGGTTATTGGTTTTTGGGGTCTAATTATCTAAAATAAAATATATTGCCTTTGTCTCGTCTGTGTCTGATTCAATATTGGTTATAAATCTAGGAGGAGAGCAACAAACTGGCAATAATGAACGTGGACATTGAGCTAGTAGAGAAGACATATATGTGTTAAAGACTTAAAAGATCATTTTAAAATAGTATTACTGGCGTCTACTTGCCTGGTTCTTTACGTCCTTTTTTTTAAAATTATCATTCAATGCAAGGAAAAGATTTTATACAGAATAATGTTTATTTCTAGGAGCAGATTGCCTGAATATCTCTAATAAAACTATTTTAGTTAAAACTGTGGGTGTGACCGCCTAAACTGTATGTTGTACTTGCGCATTACGACTTGAAAGTCTCTTAAATAAAACAACTGCATCGTTGGATTTCCTCATAGTACATTAAGGATTGACAATTCATTGCTAACGTGCATATGCCAGGGAAATGTTTTCGCCTCAAAATGCTCTAGATATAATTCTTGGTAGATATCTTATTTCTATTTTAGGTGAATTAGCAAATGTAATTATTATTAAAAAAGCATCAAAAGTTATAACGTTATTATTCCTATTGTAAAACCTCGTTTACAAAACATAACTCCTTGAGAATAATAATTTTGTTACATTAATTATTTATAAAGTTAAATAAAAGATAGAAATTACACATATTCAAGAAAAATGCGCTTTTGCAGAACAAGCAATTGGAGAAATTTGGCCGAACCCTATACGCTAACCGTAAACCCTAACCCTTGCTAATCAAATTGCTATCTTACAACCGGTGCAAAGTCCCCGAGCAAAAAATATTTCTCCATTTGCTTGTTCTGCAAAAGAGCCAAGAAAAACACCTATTTTAGAAAATATATTGAAACATTGTATTTAGTTGATATTTTTGGGTATGAAAAAAATTATTGTATTTAACTATTTAGCTAAGTATTGACAGATTAAATAACTCACACTTTTACCCCAAATGTTTGTGTAAAATAGAAAAATAAATAAGCAGATATTAAACAAAAAAAAATATCCGACACAAAATCCAATGTCTGTGCCTTTGTCGATTACGCCATAGACACTCATACATCAAAGGAAGAGACAATGGAATTTTCAAAGCTTTTGCGTTCCACATTTAAAGCGTCTATTGTCAGAACTAGAGGAAACTTGAAAAGCGGGAAACTGTTTGATTCTAGAAATGGCGTAGATCAAAGTGACGCAAGAAGTTTATCCTAACAGCTTAGTTTATATCATACAAATAGATCCTCTCTTGATATTATATTATTCCAATATATGCCTAAAAATTCCTTTTGTATATAAAGTCTGGAAAGAATTCGATTTTGAGGTCGAATTTTTCAATATGTTTTCGCTTAATATTTCTTATGTCTGACTAATAGCTAGAGCTGTGACAACATTTTTTTATTAAAGAACATGCTTGTCACACCCCTAGTTATTAGGTCTGTGACAAGAATATTTTTTATTAAAAGTATCTTGTCACAACACAAGTAATAATTAATGAATTTTAAAAAAAAGCGAAATAGTAAAATCCATGACAAGAACAATCTTTAATTAAAAAATCATTTCAGACCTACCAACAACTTAAAGATATTTTGCAAATTACTCAAATTAATTATGATTTTTTAATAAAAAATGTTTAAAAGAAAACTGCCATTATAGTTGACTATAAAAATTGAATAGGTTTTGTCGAATTGTTTTGATGATTCTTTTGTCTTCATTTTTCTGTGTTTTTTACTACTTATTTTTCTCATTCTAATGAAACTGTTGTAACTTCTAAGTATTTGAGAATTTCATTTGTGAGAGGCATTTAATATTTTCACCGTTTTTCCTTTATTTATGTTTCAGTCCACTGCCTTTATTCTTCCGTCTTTCTTCTCTTTTGTTCCTTCTTTTTGTTTAATTTCAAGATATTATTCTTCTTAACTGACAATTATAGTTGCTATCTAAAAACTTCTCTCTTTAATAAACAATAAGCATTACGGCGATCACGATTTTTTTACTGTGCTGCCCCGTCCACAAGCGGAGCTTGTTGAATCAGCCAGGACAGTCAGTTTAACTCGCATTCAGGTTAACGTGAAGAACAACATATTTTCTTTTATTTTTTTTTCTAACGATTAAAGCTGGTTGTCCTGGCGGAGTTTGACAAGATCCACTTGTAAACGGCGCAGCACATTAAGGGCGAAGTTCAAATTATTATTATTAATGGAACTATTTCCGACAATATTTTAAATGAACCGTATTAATTAAAATTACAAATTAACATCAATAAATAATTTGGATATTTGCGTATAGATCTATTTCATTCTCCCAGAAATCATCGGTAATAGTTCCATTAATAATAATATATGTCGATAAAATAAACCGTAGTTTCATAAGATCAAAATGTAAATAAATAGTACGATGAGGTGGCTGATTCGTTGACTACTAATGAATTAACTCAATAAATATGATTTGTCTTCACAACCGAGTGGTCTATGACGTAAGTCTCTGATCATGAAGGTTGTGAGATCGAATTCGGACGAGTTGCACTGATGATTTCTGGAAGAATAAAATGGATCTATATGCAAATATCCAAATTATTTATTGATGTTAATTTCTAATTGTAATTAATAAAGTTCTTTAAAAATACTGTCGGGAATAGTTATATCAATAATATATATATATGTGTTTTGTGTATTCCGACGTAGTGCTTATCATTCTCCTTTACCAAAGTATTCACGACAATAGAAAGCAAATAAACACAAACGATTTAATTTTGTTGTTTTTCTTTACAAGCACATTCCTTTCAAAGACCTCTAAATACAATAGATTTTGTATTAGAGAAACTAAACTTGGTATAATTTCTTCGATAAGAGTAACTGTGAGATTAAGTTTTATCCAGACTATCATTCGATGAAACAAGCAATAAGACAAAAAATAACTTGATAAGAAGAGATAGATTTACTTAAATACTTATTTGACAAGTAGTTGCTATACGGAAAATCAATAAGCGTACTTTCCTCGCTCAGCCACTGCCCCGTCAAAAAAAATAAAATATTGAACCAATTTCACAGTTTGCAAGATCAATAGACTGTACGCCAATGAATGCTGTGTGTTAGCTTTTATTTGAAAAAACTATATATATATATTTATTTATATATATATATATATATATATATATATTTATATATATATATATCAGTTAAGCGTAGACACGGAGTCAAATTTGAATGCATTTAAACTTCCGTTTGTTTTAAGACTCATATTAATAGATATTTTCCTGGTGGCCCTGATAGGGAACATCGATAAGAGAAAGAGATAGACATATACAGAAACATAGATA
>JAUZSX010091104.1:0-16743 GCA_034780655.1 Idiosepius hallami
CGAAAATTTGGCCCTTTGAAATCGGAAAAACGGGCGGCCGAGCGAAGCCGGGCTAAATTTCTAGTATATATATATATTTATATATATATAGTCAGATTGACGTGTTTCGAATTTCGGTTTACAAGCACTGCACGTGGCTAGACCGAGAAGAAGCAAACAAGAAATTGAACGGTAAACAGTCGAATGCTTAAATCGTCACCCATTTAACTACTGACCAGGCTCGACGTCGTTTAACTTCAGTGATCTGACGGAAATCGTTGTTTCGAACGCGATTAGACCTTATAAATCCTTGTAACAAATTGGAGCTTGTGGCTTTAAAAATCATTTTTAAAAACAAGAAAAAAACCCCAAAAAAACAAAAAAACTAAGAAGCGTTTTTCAATTGAAGTTAAATAAATAAAGGAAAATTTATTTATTTATTCGATTCCAAAATGCTATTTTGAATAGGAACGAATTGAGTTTTGGCGACAGAGACCTATATAGATAAGAATAAACTTATATAGATAAGTATAAATCTATATAGATAAGTATAAACTTATATAGGTAAGTATAAAATATATGTATGAGTATAAACCTTATTGATAAGTATAAACTCATATAGATAAGTACAAACTTATATAGCAAAGTATAAGCTTATATAGATAAGTATAAACTTATATAGATAAGTATAAACTTATATAGGTAAGTATAAACTTATATAGATAAGTATAAACTTTTATATCAAGAAACTTTATTAAATGATTTCCAATGCCATAAGAACAAACATTTTAATAATTTTAGCTTCTACTAAGATTTTTTCTTCCTGGTTTTCGTCATTAAATGTCTTAACTTTGTTGATTTCTTCTTTTTTTTAAATCTATGACAGATTTCTTTGCGATTTGAATTACGGAAGTGAGGCTTCAAAAATGGTATACAATCATCTTGTTGATTTAGAAAAGTTGATTATTGATTATGTGGAAGAATCGGGTTTGAAAAAAAGGAAATATCCAAATGCCGAGAAAATCAGGGCAGCGGATATCAGTTGGTTGCATGTACGCATTCGACATGACGAAGCCAAGTACACAAACACGGGAGAAATCAGTCGACCAAGTTCCAGCATTTTGTTCTCTTCAACCTTTGAAAATAACACAGATAAATCCCAGGTAAAGTTCATTTTCTTCGACAAAAAAGTTTCATTGGAAAATCATTTATTTCATATTTGTTTAAATCTGATTATTTAATATACATATTGGTTTATTTTACGATTCAAGAAATATTCATTTACATAAAAAACATTTAACCGTTAAAGATTTGTCGCAAAAGTCAAATTCATCATCACTCATTACTGACACGGTTATGCCATGTATTCTATTTAAAAAAGGCCCCTTTCAAATATTGACCATGTAATCAACCAGATCATGTTATTTTTGCATGATAAACCAGTTGGTAGCTTTATAATCAGACATAAAAACCCGGGCAACGCCGGGTAAAACTGCTAGTATTATATATTATATTTAATTAATTTAAAAACCGGACGAAAAAATCACCAAAAAAATAGTTTATGAAATTTTTTAGATGATATTTAATAATTTCCGTTCAGAATTTCTGAACTGTTATTCTCATCTTTATTGTTATATCCTCTGCCATTCCCCAAATGAGGCTTTAAAACTTTGTTTTTACCGCGTTTATAAAATTAAATATGTTTAACCTTTAAACCCTAAAGAATTGATATATCGGCCCTGGTTACTAGACACACACACAATACGATATTTCAACCACCACTTTTGGACTCTGACTTACCAATATTACCAAGTAGTCACTTTGAGCCGTTCTTTTAGAAAAAACATAGTGGGTCGAAATGTCAATGTCTCTCTTTTTGCCTTTGGTTACTAAGGCTGATATATCGGCCCTTTAGGGTAGAAAGGGTTAAGAACTTTCTGAATTATATTTCTAAGCGTAAGTTAAGAAATAGCATATGAGAAGTCCATTATATTTGCATAATTGTCATATTCAGAATATATTCTAGTACCAATAAGACGAGTTGCAACGTTTTAGTGAGATTTTAGTGATATGGGCTACTCTGTAGATAAAGTAATTTTTGAGCTCTAGTCCGCCCCTGACAACCCGAGTTTTTTCATTTCTTTTTCATAGCAAATCTGTCTCTTTTTTTCTTTTGTTATAAACATCTAATCTTTTCTTCGCTTCAGGTTTATACTCTGAAAACGGAAAGATCCACAAGCTCTAGTTGTACGTACAGCCTTAACAAAGCGTTTAGTTTTGGTCAGAACATTGGAGTCAAGTTGACTGCCCCTTACATTGAAGCCGGGGCCGGTTTTGATCGAGAGATGGTTGTCGAAAAGATGAATGAACAAACATTTACTCAACAGATGGTGTGGTCCGTGGATAATCAGGTAAGCCGATATACACACTCATCACATATTATTATTATTATTATTGGCGGTCGCTCGTGATCGAGTATGACTGTCCTTCGTCTTGGTTCATGTGGATCCTTTCGGGAGGAAGCCTGTGCGTGATGTCTTTTAACGTGCGGAGGCTGATGCATCTGCAGTCACTACACGGCCCCTCGGCGGAGGAAGACTTGATCCAATGGTATAGAGAGAACCACGACGACTGGAGTCCATCCTCTGTTGCAGCCTTCCTCTGCCTTTAGTGCCATTGTGTCACTGTGGATATCATCCGCCACATCCGCCGTTGAGGTCTTGCACTATTCAACCCATAGCTAGAGGAAAAATAGGGCTTCATACCTTTCCCAAGGGTATTAGTCGACATGTTAACGTAGACTGAACAACTTGGATTCGAACCCGCATAGTACGGTTCCGAAGTCATATTGTCTATCTACTGAGCCACGTCGACGACGACTCACATATAAACATTCAAACATACACAAATTCAGATGCAAAAAGGCACTCAATTGCACATACATCATTACACACACAACGCTACGACCTCAAAATTTATATATAGTGCAAGTTTGAATTGAAAAACCATTCACTTCAAACTTCAAATGTATTTTGGGTTTTGTCATGTTTCCGTTTATGTATGTAGCTTCTATATATCAACGTTCCCTCCGTTAACTTCTTTATTTCAACGTTCCATCTGTTAACTATATATAAATTTTGAGGTCGTAGGTTTTTGCTTTAGTCTGGTATACAAGCTTTTTCTATTTTATTTTTTTAAAAAATTTGTAAAACGTTTTTATTTACAAGACAATCAGATGTCGTTTTTTTAGTTACGCATAAGAATAGAGGTTTGTGTTTTTTGTGGGATCTATATTAAAAACTGTTATGGATCATTTCATTGCGTTTCTCATCATTTGTAGCATGTTTTTGGTGCAGCTGTAGTTAAACTTTATACGGTCATGTGCCGTTAAGCGGACGGGTCCTCCCAGATCACCAATGTTAAGAAACGCTTAGCCTGATTAGTAGTTGATGGGAGACCATTTACGAACTTGCGCTGGGTGGGATAATACCCAGGTTAGTATCTGGGAGCACTATTAAAACATACTGGGTAGATGCACTCTTAGTCTTTGGGAAAACAGACATCTAGGAGAAGGAAAACTCTGAAGTACAAACCTTCCCTGCCTTGTGGATTACTTGAGCCCAGGAAAAGGCTAAGGGAGTAAAATCTAAAAAAAAGTCCGGAGCTGGAGTCTCTAAGGCGGTTGGAAACTGTACTCAATTCATAGAAAACAACATTCTTTTTCTAGCCAAGTTAGACACAAGGCCAGTTTTACGTGCTCATTACATTTGCGAGCCTTTTAGAATTAGTGTTTTCCTTCACTTAGATGGGTTACTCTCATTTAGTTGATGGGTTTCATCTACTTAAGTTTTGGAATCAGGTTTATCCTACACCTAGATGAGTGACTCTCCCAAGTTAACGAGCCGCATCTGCCCAAGGCAGCTAAAAGGGAATGTATTGGTTTGGGCAGGAATTTTATTTCGTACGATTTCAAAGTCTAGACTTTTACTAATGTTCCAACTTCCCTGCTTATAAAAAAAAGCGAACGTAAACAACGTGCTGACTCTGTGTCTGCGCTTATATACTACACATGCTCTATCACTGATCTTAAGCATTTTAACTATAAACTCTATTCAACTACAAATGTAGGCAAAATTCTCTTTACAGATTATTATATAGTGTGTGTATGTGTGTATGTATGTTGTGCGTGTATGAACTTATGTTTGCCCAACCAGTCCTTTGGCCAATGTGGTCTTCGGCATTCTTCATGTATGACACCATCTTGGAATCCTTCTTGGAACTGTATACTAATTTTTTTTCAATCCGTCAGAGCCAATTGCCCAAATTCCATAAGAATTTCCTCCAAGACACAGCGCTTTATAGGAGTCAGTTGATATCTGGTCAAAGTGTCATTGATATAGATTGTATAGGTTCAATCCCGAATGCAAACCAAAAATAGCTAAGGTATTTAACATTGATTGAAATGGAGTTAGGGTTAGTCAATGCTAGGGGTAAGTCTACCCTCGTGGATTGACTAAAGAGTTTGGCTTATCGTTCTGAGAAACATGTAATATTTGAAATGAAGGTTCTTGAGCCCGAATAATTAGCTAAAAAGGGTCGAAGAATGGATCGATCGAAGTGTTATGAATAAAACAATAAAGATGCAAAGTTCAAATAATTGGAAATTTGATAACAATGAAAGTCTTTGCTATTAAAAAAAACGTTTTTTTTAAAACTTAAACCCTTTTTTTAAATTGATTTCAGGTGACAGTTCCGAGCGGTTACAAAACCAAGGCAGACCTTGTAATCCTTGAGAAAGAGTTTGAAAGTAATTTTACAAGCGCCATTCATTACAGCGGGAAACTCAATGTGCAAATCCGTCATAAAGACAATCGAGCAACATTTACGGTGGATGTAACTGAGGTCTTTGATGAAGAGAATGGGTTCCGGGTTGATGACGATGTTTCGACTTTTATTTGTGAAGGGTCCTGCAAATGTCGATATGGCGTTGAACAGAGTGTGAAACTGACACAAGAGATAATTGGTCAGAAAAACAAAGAAAATGGAATTGAATATATCGATTCGTAAAAACGACAACAACTAAATGGAGAAGGTATGTATCGTTCGAAACCAGAAATAATAACAATATTAACAATAACAACAACAACAACAACAACAACAATAACAATAATAATAATAATAATAATAATAATAATAATAATAATGGTTAATGGATTCTTGGCTTTAGGAATTTAAGGACTGACTGCAATTCTTTTAATGACGATATTTCGCATTGACATATCAAATACAAACTAAATAAATTCATTTAATCTAAAAAAAAAAATGCAACGTCAAATAATGAAACCTAATGTAACAAAGCCGTCCATTTTCCATTCCCATAATGCCATTTTCTAAGTCGTTTCTTCAATTCGTATTTTCTTTTTCTTTCCAATAATCTTTGTAGAAATCTTGTTTTCTTTCAAATTTATCAGAATCCCTCATTTAAATATTCAACAATGTTAACTTTAGAAACTTCTTTTAGGGATTCAATCATTCCTCGTCCTGTAAACAAGTGACGAATATTCTGGAAAAAGAAGGAAATTGTCAACAAGCAAAATAAAAAATAGCCGCTGCCTTCAATGACTAAATTTGTAGAAATGATAGATGCTTGCCTGAAAATCTGGAACTTTTGATATTCAGACGTTATACGCTAGATTTTGTTTAATTAGATGATATCATTAGATAAATCATGATCATTCTTTAATACAGTGCACCACAACACCAGCAGTAAATTTCATTGGATAAGGATTTTTCATAAATATATAATCAGCCAATGTTCATTATGATGCTTGAAAATTCATCCGAGTCACTTCCCACTGTTCAGTCTGCATGTTTAAGTCATTTAGAGATAGACAAGGCCTCGCCTTCTATAGACCGACCCCCCATTATTGTTTGGCACAGGGAGCAAAGTTTTATGCGCCGGCATTTGCTTGTTTTTAAGTACAATGATATTTTAAGATACAAATTTAATTCATTCAATGAAAACCGTTGTAGCTAAAAAAATCCTAAGTAAAGGAAAGAAATTGACACTTAATATCGTAAAATTATTAGAAAGGCCAGGGTTAAATTAATTTTTAAGCTTACAGTTAAATTTTTGGGTTTTTTTTTTCATGAGGCCCTAAAAATGATAAGATAGGTGGGGGAGATGATAAGCAACAACACACGTGATAAAAAGGCAGTGAAATTGATTGGTTGGTGTTGACGTACAAAACAGTGATATATTTTCCTTTTCTTTTTATATAATAAATAAATATATAATAAATAAATATTATATAATAAAAAATAAATCTAAAAATTAATTTGTAACTAACTTACAATAGATGCACACACACAGACACAAACTCAGAGACACAAAGACACACTTTTTTACTTTTCATTTTGTATTGAAGGAGGCTATTTGTTTTTCTACTTTAACTAATTCCTTTCACTGTAATCCACTCTTTTAAATTTTTTTTCTACTATTCAAGCATGAAATTGATATGCAATACAAAATAATTACAAATATACATTTGTAAAAAAACTCAAAATATAATTCAATATTTGTTTGATATAGATTTATTCAAACTAATAAAAAAAGAAAATACATTTTGTAAAATTCATTTAAAAATTGAAAGAAAATATTTGAAAAGACATTTTTTATAATATAACAAGTTTTTCTAATCATTATTTTTATTTTGAGATGAGGCTTCATAATTTACGAATTAATTTTTTATTTGGACTTCTTTCCTCATCTTGGTAATTTGTTGTTTTTACACTACGTTTTGGCCTAGTTACCCCCAGGCCATCTCCAGTTAAAACACCTGAAGAGGTCCTGAGAGTAACTAGGCCGAAAGGTAAAAACATCAAAATTACCAAGATGAGGACAGAAGTCCGAATATAAAAAATCAATTCCTAAACAAGTTTTTCAGTTGTCAACAATTTTTATCAGTTTCAAAATTAAAAACAAAATGGATTCTCGATTTTATTCGATCTTGAATTTCACTCAAAACAAGACAAAAAGGTCGTTTATTAAAAATGTTGATAGAATGAATGCCTAATTAATTAAATAAGAATCAGAGACATAACTATCAAAGAGAGATTATTTTTTATTAAGGAAAGGAATTTTCTTACAAAATAAAACATTTTTCTTTTTATCAATCTATATGTAAATATATGTATATATATATATAGAATTTTATGGTATATTTCAATATAAATGATGTCAGCACACATCATAAAAATATTGAAACAAGCACACACACACACATATATATATATGTATATATAATTTAATTTCAGAAGATAGAGCATTAATTAACTAAGAGATCAATTTTGTGATTTTAGCTTTTTTTATCTGATATCCAATATATAAATGGGAAAGATATCAGCCCATATCTTGATTATATTGTTATATTAATATATGAATATGAAAAATATCAGCACATATTTTGATCATATTGATATATTAATATATAAATATGAAAGATATCAGCACATATCCTGATCATATTGATATAATATATGAATATGAAAAATATCAGCACATATTTTGATCACATTTGTATATTATTATATGAATATGAAAGATATCAGCACATATTTTGATCATATTGATATATTAATATATGAATATGAAAGATTTCAGCACATATTTTGATCATATTGATATATTAATATATGAATATGAAAGATATCAGCACATATCCTGATCATATTGATATATTAATATATGAATATTTATATTTATTTATATAATCTAAAGGAAAAAGATATTCTATTGAATCTTGCAAATTCAAACCTATAAAGCTAAATATTCACACATCATTGGAAAAAAAACATAATACAGATATAGTTTGGTAAGGTTAACACTATAGTTAATTCAATTTATGTGTGTGGGTGTGTTACTTTAAAATAATTGCTTTTGGATAAATTAATCTATATTAAACCATAAAATATAGCTACATACATAGATGGAAAAAGTAAATCTGCCTTTTTTTTGTTGTTTTTGTAACAATAATAAATAAAATAGATTTTAATGTTTTAAAGGTCCAACATTTGTGTAAATGAGTAAAAGGTTCAAAGCTAATAACTAAGACCAGCCAGAATTCAGAATTGATATTTTAGTAAATCATTAGAAATCTTTATCAACTCAAAGCTTCATTAAGGTTATTTAGTTACATAGACAAATTGATTAAAAAAACCTTTTCTAAAATCCTGTTTTAGAGCAAACAATAATTTATTTAATTATTTTCTCATGGAAGTTAATTTTGTATTTACTTTCAATTAGTGAATAATTAAAAATAGAATTCATATTTTAAAATGAGGGATTGTTTCAAAATAAATGAAACTGTTTTAAATTGAAGACAACTGAAAAGAAATGAAGAAATAAATTGAATGATTCCACCGGTGAATGAATTATCATTTGTTGATCTGTCCTCCATCTTTCTTGAGAATTTGATGAGTATAAATATAAGGGGGGGGGGTCAAGATTTTTTTTATGTTACAAACAATGTATAATTATTATCTTATAAAAAATAAATGGCTATCAATAAAGAGATTTTACAAATAAAAAACTAAATACAAAAAAAAATCAGATCTTAAAAAAATAATCAATTCAAATTAAAAAAAAAAAAGATTCAAAATTAAAACAAAATTAACAAAGAAAATCTGTTTACTTCATTAATTGATGTGTTTTGAAATAAAGAATGCATTTCAGATAAGTTCCATTCTTTGACTGTTTCATGTGTAAGATTACTTTATGTGAATTAAAGTTCTGTTGAATATAGATCTTTCTTTTTTTCAGATATTCAATATTAGCAATGCTTAATTCATTAAAACGAAATAGATTTTTAGTTCTTGCAAAATTTGACTTAAAATCCTAAATGACATTGATTTTGTGGATCAAACTTTATGGAAAAATAATAATTTGACTTTGTATTCTAAAATGGTACTTTTAAAAAATAGGAAGATTTTCTTCTTTCCATTTGGACAAATCGAAATTCCACTTGAAAATCTTTTTAAGACTTTATAAAATTTAACTGATTTTTAACAAAGAAACAAGATTTTTTAAAAAATCCCAGATTAAAATTCTTTATCTTTTAAACATCATAACAAATAACTAAGATGTGTTCATATCTTAATAACAATACTTAATTTCAACAGACTTGATTTAAAAAAAGGTAATCAAATACATGGTCTCTCAAAGAATGGGATAATATTTCAAGATTTGTTGGTCTAGATCAGTACAGATCTTAAAACTCAGTTCAATCAATGAGAAATAAGTAACAATTAATCTAAATAACCAAATATTAAAATTTCTTTATAATGAATCCCATTAAATTTAATTAATATCTTTCAAAATCTATTAAAATGATTCTTTAGGCAATTTAATCTCATTTTAATGTAATTATTCCTGACCAATGTATCTTTCAAATTCACAATGCTCCAAAACATAGGGAATATAATAATCAAGATGAGAATTATAATCTAAATAAAACTATTGTGAAACCCTTTTCAAAACTGTTGCCTAATCATCAAATTCAATAAAATACAAATTGTACTTCACTGAACTTCACAATTTCTTTTTCAAGAGTTTAAAATTTATGACAAATATTAACCAACCAATGAGGATTATATACTGAGCATTATGACAAAATTTTGGAGATAGTTGTTTTCCTGTGTAAGCAATCATTTTCTCAAATAAAAACTAAATTCTAAAATGAATGCTTAAGAACAAGTGATGAAGATGCTAAGCTTATACAAGATTGGATCAAAGCAATTTAGCCAAAATGACATGAAAAAAGCAGATATTGAAGATGTACAAATAAACTGCTTTTATCTATAAGATATATTTTTTTTAATTAAGCAGATCAAATTGAAATATTAAACAAGATGCTGAATGTCATGATAGAACTATTTTTTAAAAGTCAAAAACCATAAAAAAGAATGAAAATAAAAGCTATCCAAAATGAATTTCAAAATTAATGAAAAAAAATTCAAATTTTTAATAAAAGACATTAGTTAAGTATTTTATGATAAAAGTGAAAAAGGTTTTATAAATTAGCATAGATTAATAAGGTTATATTAGCAAGGTCTATGAGGGCCAAATCTTATTCAATTCTAAAAGCAAAAACACCTTTTATTCTCGATTATTTTTCTCTCCATATTGACAATAATTTTTGCCAATTGAAGCCAAACATTTCCAGCTTTACAGTTCATCAATTAATTCTTCCTTAAAAGTCTCAAGTCCATTTTTCAGATCCCAAGATTCTTTATCAGCCTTCATCAGCGCTACTTCAATAAAACTGTCATCCACCTAAATTTAGAAATAAAAAAAAATGAAAGAAAATTTTCATAAAAAATCTTAAAACATTCTTCAGAATTAAAAGAGAAATAAAAATCCAAAAAAATCTGAAAACAATTGTCTTTTTCTTTTCATTCCTTAAAACAAAAATTCATTTTGTTTTTAAGTCTGTAATAAATAAGAGTTTTGCTTTCAAGATGAAATTATTCTTTAAAGAAATAATTGAATAGAAAATTAAATTCATTTTGAAAATTTCTAGTAAAAATAATGTGAGTAAAATTTTTTTAGAAATTGTTTAAGAACTAAAATCTGATCTCATATTTATGTTTTTTTTTAAAAGTTTTTTTTAAATTGTTTGTGAATTATCCTGCACTATTTTTTTCTTTTCAAATAATTTTTATATTTTCAATCTGTATATATTATAGACATTTTTTGTTGTTTATAATATTTTAGATTTTTTATATGCATTTTTTTTAATATAACCCAATAATAAAAAAAAAATGTTAAAAATTTGAGAATGAATAAAAGAAGTTATCTGCATGACATTTGCTTAGATTAAAAAGTCTTTACACTAAAGCAACAATGAATATGTAAAACCAAATAAATAAAATGTAAAACATTAAAGTTCTTTTACTAACCCTTTTTGCAATAAATATGATTTTTATATCCAATAAATTTTCATGAAATTATTCAAGTAAAACCTAACTGATTTTATTTGAATTTTCTTTTTTTTTTTAAATTGGTATTTGAAGGTTTTTATTTTTTTATTTAACTGAACACTGAATCTAATGATAACCTAATGATTATTTTTTAAGAATTGTTTCTGCCTTGAGCTATAGTTAAATAGCTTGGTCTTACATATAATCTCTTATGGGGGAAAGGATTGCTAAAGACCTGAATGTCAGAATTATAATGTGATTATGATGTTAGAATGTTAGAATCAAAGTCAAAAAAGTAAATGCAAAACAAAAGATAAACATTTTAAATAAAATCAACTTACAATCTTTAAAGTGCATTCTGAAGGATTTATTTCCCCTGGAAGCTTTTGAACATTTAATTTAAAATGCTTGTTTTCCATTTTGCCTTTTGTGCCATCAATTATTACACACATTGATCTGAGAATCATTGAAAAAAAACAAACAAAAAACAAACAAAACAATCAATATTTTTACAAAATGAAGGAAAAAGTCATTTGTTTCAAAAAAGTAATTCAATTCTGAAATGCTTTTCTTTCAAATAACATTACTTTGAAATAAATCTCCTGACTTTTACACATTAACAGAATCTAGTATCTAATTTTCTTATTATTAATACACACGGTTGAATTCTTTAGTGTGTGTATATACATATATATATATATACATACATACAACAACACATATTTCTTCAAAATCTCACACCTCAATAACAACATCACTAACAAAATACATAGAGCAATCCATAAAGAAGGACTAAATATATGATTAGCACATACAGGACTATCATTAAGACAACAAATAACAGAAAAAAAACAGAAACCAATAACTGCACATTTGTCCTTTAAAAGACAACAATATCTGCAATAACACAGGGAGGGGGAGGGGAAGATTGACTTTTTTTCTTCCAATATAAGGAATTAATCAAAAGATAATTTTTTGTCAAATTGTGTTTTTGTTATTGGTTCAATTTGGGTTGGCTGTTTCTAAACATTGAATTCTCATGCTATATTATTACTGGATTTAATGTTAATTGCTATAATATTATGATAATTAATAATATAATATTATATTACAGACCTAATCAAAGGGAGATAACTGAAAAAAAGTTTTCTCCCGTTATTGGTTATCTCCCTGGGATAATCGTTTTTAAAATCAAGTCAAAATTACTTGCCATTTGGAAAATATCAACTTTTCTTCTTCTTCATGATTCCATGTTTTCCTTCTTCTTTAGGATTATCATAATCATCATGCATAGAATCTTTGGAAGCTTTGGAATTGTAATTAATCTTCATCAAAATGTTTTTCTTAATCATTATCATTCCTTTTGTTGTAAATGGCCCATGGCTTTCAACTTATTTACAGAATTTGATTTATTTTTTCAAGATTGAAAAAAAAAAACTCATTATTCCAAAAAATAATTCTAAGTTTTTTTTTTTTTTGAGGCAAAACTTCATTTTGAAAAGAAAACCTAACTTTTTAAAGTGAGTGATTATTTTTTTTTTTTTGGGGGGGGATAAATTGCTTAATTTATGAAAAAAAGACAATATTGGGTTTTATATCTATTTCATTATTTTATCAATAAATCATCAGTGATAACTCTTTATTTATAATTAAATCACAAATTAAATAAAAAATGAATGCAGTGTCTAACAGAACACTTGTTAGAGACCACACTTTAGTCCACAAAATTAAGCATATGAAATTCATACTACAGCATCATTAAAATATTTCTTACAATATGTTTAGATGAAATTTTCCTTCATAGATTGCTAGTAAATATATGGTAAAATAGGAAATTTGTGCTTAAGGTTTTTTTTTATTAGATTTCAAGAGATTTATCAAGAATGAAAATTTGTAAAATTTCACATTAGTTTTCTCTATAAAATTTCACTGTATTTTCATTTAAAAAAAAGAATCTTTTTTCAGATTTTTCAGAAAAAACAAAGCTGCTTTTCAGGTCTATGTAATGTTTTCAAATTTTCTTTTCTACTTACAAAATTATTTTGTACAAAACTTTTTTTACTTTGAAATCTATAAGATATTTTTTTCAAATTTTGAGAATTGATTTCATTATTTGTTATACAATGGAGGCAAAACCGTTGTGTGAATAATCCACGGCAAAAATTAATTAAAACAAAATTAACCACAAAATTAGAGGAAAAGAAAAATTTATTGACTAGAAAAGTGTGTTGGTTTAAGAGTTGACATAAAGAAGTTTGTAGTTTCTGTTTAGAAGAAATATCTCGATAGTAATTCTAGTCTTTTTCATTTAGTTTGGCAAAAACCCTCTGCCAGGTGATTTTGTTATGACATATATCTGACCCATTTGTGGGTCTTCATTATCAAAATCTGGGGGCCTCACTAACTCAACCCCTAGGGGTCAGTGAATATATAAACACAAAAGCCAACAAATTCAGAAAATTCTGCAACAAAACATTTGACACCTGTTTTGTGATGTGACTCATTTAAGACAAGACTAAAAAAAAATGATAAAAATTTTTATAAACTGCTTCTTTTTCTCGCCCCCCCCTCCTTCTTGTCACATTAAAGATTTGATTATTTACTTTATTTACTTTGGAGTCCATGAAACTAGAAAGATTAAAACTAAAATAGAGTCACAAATGACAAAAGTTCTTTTTCAATGTTTATTTTATACAATGGATTACCTTTCTTTAAATTCCTTGTGGATAGTCGCATTCTTTGCTTCTTTTTTGTTCTTCTTCTGCAAGCCTTTTACTTCAATGGTAACTAAAACTTTATCATTATTATCCTCAGACACTGAAACAAAATAGAAATCATTAAATTTTTGGAGATTTAAACAATAAGAGAAAATCGTTCAGTCTAAGGAAATTATAAAACATTTCAGTCCTACTCTATCAAAAGAAATTTTAAATATTTATGTTTGTTTCTCAAATAAAAAACAAAGAAAAATAATTTCTTTGTGAGTTAGAATTATTTGCATTATGTTTAGACTTTTACTCTATTGCCAGATTTTTCTTAATTTGACATGTTTTAACCAATAGCTCTCTTGAGTTATAACACACCTCTAATAATCAAAGCATATAAAGCATAGAATAGAGAGTATTGCTTCACAAGTTTATTAATGGTTTTTATTATAAGGTTCCCCCAATCTATTTCAGAAGTGTTGCCTTTAACATAGGGTAGTGTAAGTTGATCAGAAACCCAGAGTGACATTTAAGCTAGCTACGCCATTGAATCAGTTGTTGACAAACCAGAATATTAACCGACTTTTCAGATACCAAGAAGTAAATTCTTAAAATCCTTGAAAGTAGTTTTTCAATTCTATAATCATTTTTACTCTTATTGCATTGACTCTTATATCAGATGAGTTTTACTTCATTGAAATCTAAGCATGAATGAAAATTAAAAACTGAGCCCTCATTTATTCAGGGAAGGAACAACGTTGAGAATCAAATAAAGGCTTTGGTTTGTAATTCTATAAAAGTTGCAGAGTTTAAGAAATAAAACCTGAAGAAGTCTGAAAGATAAATTGGCTGAAACACTGTAACTAAAACAATGAAGGTGGAAATAAAAATGTAGATAATTCAATTTAATATGAATTGTCAAGCCTCATCTCAGAAACTGAGACAAATAATAAGATATATGAAGAACAATAAAGATATGAATACAATTCTGATTAATCAAAATAATATTAATTATCAAAGTTTATTTTAAAAATTCACAATAAAACATTGAGTTTATAAAAATCAAAATGAAAATAAAAGTTGGAATGATGCAAATTAAGCTGATTGTTATACAAAAGATTCAAAGACTGAATGTGAAATTCTTAAATTTTGTAAGAATTGCTTTATTGTTTTATCAAAAGAAAATTCTATCCTTTATTTTATAATCAATTTTAGATGAGATTTAGGATTGAACCTGAAAACTTTTAAAAATTTTCTTTATTTTGCAGTAAATTTATTTTTTTCTTTCTTTTTAATTTTCTTAAGATTTGTTGAAATTTGATACAAACAAACGCCTGTATCATTTTTTGTTCAATGGAATCATCGAAACCTTTTTGTTTTTGTTACTTTCTGAGAACAAACATTAATCAATGTTCAATCTTCTTGGTTGAAAGCTTCACCTGCAATTTCAATTGAATCGTATTGAAGCGGCCATCTTTACCAAAAAGGTTGAAGAGGAGAAAATCTGCAAATTTTCTGGTTGAATTAATGAAATTCAAAATAAGTGCAAGAAAGGAAATTCATAGTCATATTTTTCTTTTAAAAGGGTTGATATGCTGCTAAGATGAAACATCCAATCAATCAGTATTTTTCTTAGTAGTTTTACATTTTTTCTTTGACAAATCCATGGTTGTGTGCTGTGTTATGACTCAAAATGTTTTTATTTTTTAGAATTCAAATACTTTTCATCAACTCAACCAGAAATGTTTATTCTTTTATGTCTTCCATCCAGATTTTATTTTTAACAAAAAAAAATGTAAATTTCTGTCTCTATATAAATGGATTTCAATGAACATGGAAAAGCTTCAACTACTAAATATAAAAAGATTAAAAATATGAAACTACACATCTGTTATATAGAGAATTACAATAGATACAAGAATTTCAATCAATTAAAAGGCTTCAAATATCAGTTAAGAATGATTGTTACACCTTTGTTAAAAATCCCTTAGGAATTAAACTGAATTTTAGCCTTGCTTCAGTCAATCAGAGTTTTATCCTCATCATTAATAAAAAGTTTTATGGTACATAACAATCCAATTCCCAAGGCAAAAATAGATATTGTAAAAGTACAAAATTCATTAAATAAGGGAATACCACTTATACAAGCCTTGTTTTTGCACACATGAACAATGGTCAACTCTACAAAAAGGATTTTTTTCATGTAAATCTTAAAAGCTTAACTACTATAAACTTCTGGATAACTTGTCCAGAAACTTATGTAATTTCTTAAAATTTTTTAGAGAAAAATTCATATTTATTCCATAAAATATTTAACTAAAATAAACATAAGAAAGAATAAATTGATTTCATATACTGAGACCAAATTCTATTTTCCATTGAATTGTTAAACGTATGAAAAAATTCATTAATTTTTTTTTATAATTAATAACAAAATTTTTCAAGGGAAACAAGGCTGTATTGAATATCTACAAAAAAAGAAAAACAGTCTAAGATCTATGAATAATGATTGACCTCTCTTTATTTCTAGTCCTTTTTTGTGGTATTCATTACAAGGGAAAGAATATTGGAGATTCCCACTGATTCACAAGGAATGTGATTATGAGATAAAATGAGTTCTGTATATTTTATTCTTGGTTTTGTGTGTGTGTGTGTGTGGGGGTTAAAAATGAATGACAAATTCTGAGGGTGCTAGTGCAGCACTCAACAGCATCTTGTGCTGCGATCAATGGAGAAAAAAGGAGAGGAATTGTGAAGTTCTAAAAGATTTAGGCTTTTGTCACATCACCAGTCATGTTAGGGTGTTTGAATAAAGAAAAACATGGAGCATATAAGTAGAAAGAGTATTTGACCTATTATTTTTTGATTAGTTATTTCCAGTCCAATGCATTTTTTTTTGCTATCCATTACATGACTACAACAATACAGTATTTTTCTTTTCTTTTTTTTAGGCTATTACTTTTTATCTATGGTTTATTTATTTTTTCTATTTCACTGAATCCAACATGTCCGCCTTTGAACAACATCTGCTGTGACTTATTCAAAAAATGAATAAACTAAAAAAATAAATAATTGATCC
>JAUZSX010091212.1:0-34980 GCA_034780655.1 Idiosepius hallami
ATATCCACTTGTATACTTCGATATTTTTAATGCAAGGTTATATATATATATACATGCACACATGGTGATAATCAACTAATAAAGTGCACACTTGATAGATGTCAATAAAGCAAGAGTTAAGTTTCCAAAGTGCCATAAGCATTTAATGTCACAAGCATGGAATCAGAATCCTTAATTCTGGTCCTGATGAGAAACTATGTATGAAGTCAAATCGATTTCAAGTGTTCACTTTCATTCGGAGATGAAAAACTAGTTTCTTTATGGATTTCAGATTACTTAATTTTCAGGATGGCTTTCTTGCTTCAAAAGGACAATTTATAACACATCATATATCATCTTAAATAAGTAACAGTGAACTTCCATAGAGTAAATAAGTTGAAGCAATATTTCTAAGAGATTAAGCACTTTTATCATATGTTCTATATCTCTCAATCGTTTTCATTCAGAGTTTTTCTCTTTTAAAGGTTTAAGTAGATTTAATATACATAATGATGCTTGGATATAAATATAGTGTAAATATGGAAGATCTAAAGAATCCGTACTAGAGTCAAATCTGTGTATTGGCTGGTTGTATGAATGGCTTTGACTTAAGCCAAGTATTATTTATGAAATCTTAAAAAAAAGAGACCATTTATATGGCTTCATTTATTTAGTTAGAATGAGAGAAGGCAATTAAGAGAGACAATTTGAAAGACTGTTGTGCAGTAGGTGGGTTGTTGGTTTGGTGTTGTTCCTCTTGTAAATCTGGCTAGACTGGTTGTCTTCAAAATTGACTATCTCCACCTGCCAAGTCTTGATTATTTGTTTATAACATTTCAAACTATTTATTTGTCTCTTCTTTGGTATAAAAAGGGGAAAAGAAGGTAATCAGGTTACAATAGAATTATTTCTGAATCTTTATATGAAATTAAATCAAAATTTATAGTAAAAAAATGCTTCCAGATTTTTATGATCTAAATTATTTCTGCTTGACTTTTTTCTTTTAGATTAAGAGTACTTCTTTTTATTGTCATAACATTTTTATAATGAATTAAAACATCTACAAAGAAAATACATAAAATAAGCAAAATTTTTTAGAGTATCATAGTCCAATTCCTAAGGGGTCATATATATATATATATATATATATATATATATAATTCAATCACACATTTTGAAGTAATTCAATAAATGATCATATTAATTTACAACTTATTTCAAGAATGATCAATAAAATCACAAAGCCTTAGTTGGATTGGCATTGTGCCCATTGTGATTTCTATTCTCTTTGAAGAGCAGAATCTGAATGCATTTATCATTCAAATATACAACAATAATCAAATACATTTATTTGGATTTGAATTTTTCTTAGCATTTACAAATAAAACATTCATTGACGTTATTTAGTTTATTTGGATTTTATCTCATAAATTCAGATAATGAAAACATTTATTTATCTAACATGACAATCATGTACACTATATCAATAATAAGGAACACTTTTATTTTACCTTTGGAACAATACCTAGGGTTAATTTCCATATTTTTATGGATCAAATACTGCACCTTACACTATTTAAATGTGTTGGCAATGTTTATAAAAAATAATTGTTCTCTGCATTTAAATGACCAAAATATTGATATGCCATACAACCAACCAACCAAATCTTATAAACTGAATAAAAGTTGAATGCAAAATTTCACAGATAAAATTCTAAAAAACATAATTTTCTGAGATAGTATCAAAGTTTTGAACATTAAAAATGATAAAAAAAATGGCTTTGTAAATTTTCTGGAAGATTGTGAATCTGATTCTTTAGAAATGTTTCTTAATTACGCAAATTTATTCCCGATAGGCCATTAAATTTTTGAATGTATTAGCCCACATGACTGACTTTCTAAATTAGAAACAGTCAGTTTTTCTAAAGGCAAAACTAAAAGAAATGAAAGAAATGAAGGGTGAGAATAGATCAGTTTTTTAGTATCTCTTCTAATGTAAATTAGCCTTGACTTGATCAAAAAAGATCAGATATGTAGATAAATTTAGAAAAAAAAACTTTAATTGCTATCAAATTAAAGATTAAATATTTTGGTTTATTTAAAAGAACTTCAAATATAACACATCTTCTATTCATTATTCAAAACCCTAAAATTGTGCTGAAAGTATGAAAAAATGCTTTTTCTAACTCTACCTTTTTTGGTAATTAAACCCCATGAAATTACAAGGGGACTTTATGCTTTACTCAGTTATTGAAAAATATTGAAGGATAAAAATGACAAGGACAAAGATACATATTTAGAAAAATGGATAAAATAATGAAATGTTTAATAATAGAATCAAAGATAGAAAAATTGAGTTATTAATTTTTTTATCAGAATTTCAGGCTAAGAACTTGTAAACTCAAGATAGCAATTTATTCAAATATCATTTCACACAAAATGATCAGTATAAGGTAATATATTGGAAATCTAATTTAAAAAAAACTTTTAAGTCAATTTTATAGATTAATATTAAATATTAAAATTGGTTAATTTCATTGATAACTATTTAATTGGTGGCTTTGGAAAACAAAAAGAGTGCATGGCTAAAATGCAGAAAGAGAAATTAACTTAATAAAACTGTGTATCTTTGCTAGTTGATTACAAGATGTGAATGTACAAATGTTGAAATAAAAACAAAGTAGAATTGGTTTTCAGGTAAATAAGTTAATTAATTAACAGATAAAACAACTGGTTCCATGTTTACGAGATGATCTTTCTACATGATTTTTTTTCTTTTTTTAAATACAGGAAATATTATTTAAAAAAAATATTTTTGTGAAACTAAACAAAGCTATAAAGTGTAAAAATAAGAAACCCAAATCAATTTTAGAAATTGTTTTGCTCTATTGTTAAAAGGATCTCAATGTATTTCTTGTATATAACTTGGATTTTCATATACAAGAAATACAAAAAATTTGGAAGTGATCTTTTGTTTAGTAGAAAAAATACATTTTCTTTTCTATTCAGCCTGTTTAATATAAAGTTTTTATCTAATTAGCATTATTATTTAAACTGTTCAAATGCAATAAATTGTATTGTGTAAGAAATGATGACATGGACAGAAAAAATTGCAACAGAGAAGATTTTTAAGAAAAAAGAAACTTACATAAAGAATATGTTATGAATTTACAAATATGTATCTATAATGCTGAAGATGATGAAAACTCCTTAAAAAATCTACGAGAATGGTCAGACAGAAACATTTAGCAAGAATTAAAGAAAAACTTGGGTTAAAGAGTAGTTAGACAGTTACTTAGAATGACTTGAAAGAAACCAGGGAAATTTTGAATTTCTTTTCAGGGTTTTGAAGAATTAGATTTTAGCTGAGGTGAATCAAGTGGAGTAGTAGCCTACATTTGAGTTATGGTAAACAGAATAGTGTTTATTTTAATAAACACCAACATGAAGTTCACAATATCCTTAAAAAACAACTCTGTAGCAACTTCTTCACTGATGTCAAAAAAGAACACCAAACCATTTTGAAAAGAAGAGTTGGTAAAAGACCACTGTAACTAGGTTACAAGTTAGTGAAGCACTAATTTGATAAGGTGGCTTATTAAACTGTTACTGATAAACCAAAAAAAAAAGAAGCAAACTTTGATGTTTCTCTTTTGGAACCTTATGAAAGCAGACAGAGAAATGAGAAAAACTTATTTTCAAGTTAAATAAAAATTGCTAATGAAGAGGGTTTCATTGCTGGAATGTTTTTAAATAAATGAAGAATGCAAGAACATTTCTTCTACAAGAGAAGTGGTTTGCTTGGGGAAACAATAAATTATTTAATGAAGCAAAGAGACACACACCTGCTTAGCAATCAAATTCAAGTGTGTGACAATCCAACTGATAGCACATTGTTATCTGAAATCCATAAAGATCAAGCAATATCAGCAATCAGTGACCTAGCTTTGAGGATTTGGAGCCTGAAGAAAATGGCATTAATGTCTTACAATCCAGACAACACTATTTCAATGACTGAATCTCAGTGAACTTACAATGAAGTGGACTATGAGAAGTTAATGGTCAGAAAGTCTATAAAGAAAAGGTCAATGTGTGATAAGCTAGAAGAAAAAGAAAGGAAAAAATTCACATTCAGTGTAGAAAGGCTTAACTATTTTCAAGCTTGAGTTCAATGATGCATTAAAGGAGGTAAAACAAATAGGAGATCAAAAATAAAGATTCCCCAAAACAAAATGTAATTCCCTGGGAAAAGTCAAAGAACCTTTTCTTTTGGTAACAGACCATCTCCCAAAATGGCTGAATATAAACATCTGTTTTCTACACTAAATCTCTTTGGCAAACACTAAAAGACTGCAAGGATAGAAAAAGTCAATAATCTCTGCTCATCTTTGTAAACAACTCATTTTTAGTTTATTAGTGACTTATAAAAAAAAAAGTTTAATCAACTAACTTATTTGTATTAAAAAAACAAACAAATATTTATTGATTTTTGTTTTAATAAAAGGATGAATCAAAACCTTTAACTTCTGACTGCAAAACCCCAATAAGTAAATAGTTTTTGTCTGATTAAAGATATAACTCAATTGATGCACTGACAAGTCATTTTGATAAGTGCCTAAACATTATATACGAGAATGGCTGTTTTCTAAACTGACATAAAACAATAATATTTGGAAGGTAACACTGTTAACCTAAGTGTCCATTGTTTCATTCTAAAAGTGTGGTATGGAGTTTTATCAAAACTATCCTTTTAATTTCATATGCAGTATTATGCTTTATGTAATGAACATTATATCTTTTAGGCAAAAATGTGTGGATTATTGTTAATCATAAAAAAAAGTCTAAGAAGGAAAGAAAAATATATGAAAACAAAAATGGAAATATTATTCCCAAATAAGTTGAGTTGGTCATGATAATCTAAAAACAGAATCTCCTTACTTTGCCAAATGATAAATAAAATATTGGAACAAAACCAGAAAAGTCTATTCAACACTGTTACATAATACATTCAAATTGCTAGACATTTTCTTCTCTTCAAACATTTTATCATTTGTGTGATTATGAGCGATAAATGTAACATTGAATAATATAATTGGCAGTAATCAATATTTGATTTACACATAAGAGTTATGGTTTAGGAAAATGGGAATAAACATTGAAATAAATCATCCTTGTCTGGGAATGAAATACATTTTTATAAAACTGATTTATTCTTTATTTTTCTTACAACATAAACTTTAAACATAACATATTCAGTGTCGAAAATGGTTATATATCTTTTCTATGTTCATCAAAGCCTTAGAGTAAAGCTTCAAATATAATTCTTCAAATCCCAGTCTAAACTAGTATTTTCACTTTTGGCTGGATTGGGTAGATGAGACACATTAACTCAGGAGAGTAACTCGTCTAGGTGTAAGGAAAACAGATTCCAAAACTCAATGAGATTATATCATCTAAGTACAGACCAATACCTACAAAAAAGCTTGAGAATATGATGATCGCACAAAATGGACCTTGGAACTAACTTGGTTTGGTGCTCTCACAGTATATATCAAAAAATTATAATTTGTCCTCTACAGTCTCATTCTTTTATAATCAATTTATATAGAAAGCAAAAATTGAAGTAAACAATTTACAGATTTATAAGAAATTCTAATAACAATTTAATAATTCTCTTGCTGGATACAAAGTGTTCATATTCATTAATAGAAAATCTGATTTGATACAAATGACAAAAGAGCAATTTCAGTTTTTTACCTTGATTCCTGATTGACTAGGAGATATTTTTTATAGTAATTACATATCAAGAACCCTATCACTGAAATTATAAGAAAGGTTTACAAGTGATTTCTACAATAATAAACAGGATTAATATCATAATGACAATCAGTTGATTGATGTTATTTATGTGAGTTTTGCTAAGTTCTAGGTTAACATTTCTTTATGACAAAGTGAGCTAAATGAATGATTAGAAAATCATCAGAGTAACAATCCCAGGAAAAGGAAAGGAAAAAAGGTGTGTGTGTGTGTGTATGTGTGTGTGTGCACTTAAATTTGATATTTATCCTTTTGGTTTATCTCCCTCTCTCTCTTTCTGTGTATGTACAAAGTTTGTCAGCGCAGTCACAAAATCAACAGCCATTTGGTGGCTGCCAATTTCTCACTTGTGCAATAATCAAACAAAAAAGTCGCTGGGTTGTTTATATACTCGAAGCGGGGTAGAAATGTCTACTGACCAACTACTCACACTCTAACATTGATATTGAAAACAATTAATATAAATATAGGCAACAAATGAATCCTAATCTTAATCCTATCAATTAGTGTGTTGTAAAATAAATATTTTCAAAATTGAAAATATTTATAAGGGATTGATAGATTAAATAAATTGGATGTAAGCAGGGGAAAAAACAAAATAATATTATAAATATCATAACATTGAAATTCTTAAAATAAGGTTTATTTCCATTTTGTTTGGTGCTATGAATTTTGCTAACATCTAAAAATTATCATTCGGAAAAAATGCACTTGATTTCTATTAATATTTAAAGCAAATGACGAAATAAAGTCAGGATCAAATTTAGAGCTAAAATCACTCAAAATGGATTTTTTTTTAGAAATTGCTACAGGTTTATTATAAATTATTAATAAAAATAATCTGTTTAGGATTTCATTGATGAACAGAGAAATACTTTTTTTTTTTATTGGATTTTACTTTTTGAAACAGTTTCTGATGTTCAGTAGCATATTTTGATTCTTTCAGAATAAGAAATCATTGTCTATATCATGGCATTATTTCCTTAAAATTAAATCTTTTTTATAATACAATAGCTAGAAATTTAATTCATTTATGAATATCTATATTAGTAGTCTTTGGTTTCAGTCACCAAAAGCTGTTCATTCTGTATCTACGCTTTTCTATTACACATGCTCTATCCCCAATATTGAGCACTATATTCATAAATATAGGGAAAACTTTCTCCATAGATTAATATAATGGGGATTGATTAGCATAGATATGGAGTCAAGGCCTTTGTTGTCTATCGGTTTTTGCCCATGTCATCATCAGATCATCAATCAGACTGATGATTATATAGGAGAAAAACAACCACTCAACAAAGGCGGATGATTTTCTGTAAACACAAGTCAGTATTAAAAAGTATGAATGTCTGTGAGGATGTTTATACTCCAGCTTTTTACTTTCTTTTGTACACATAAAGATAAATAAAGAATTCCATTGAATGACAAATATCTTGAACGAATATTTTCATGGTAAAGCCTTTAGTCAATGTACTTCATTGAAAATAGTCAATACAGATATTTCATGCAACAAAATAGGGAATTTGAAAACTAAGAAATGAAAACTAACCAACCTCTAAAATTCATTTTTATATTAAGAGCAACACCAATCTTAATCCAACAAGTCTTAGTATAATCAAAATTAATATGATATACATTATTCAAAGGCTTGTTTATCTTTCAACGAGATTCTTCAGAGTAAATAGCTTTTATTTATTGTCTAAAATTTTAATTTAAAATACAATTAAAGTTCCTTACAGAATCAAAAAAATAGATTTCTTCTTTAATCTTTTTTGATATAATAGAATTAAAAATTTAAAAAAATGGAAAAAAATCAATCAAACCCGTAATTATACATATTCAGATATGCCAATTACATTGTAGAACTTTTATTAAATTACAATATCATTTTGATTCAAGCAAAATACAAATGTTCTTTGCTGTAATTTCTAAAACATCATACACATTAGACAATGATTTAAAGTTAATTCTTGAATATTGTTTGCAAAAAATATTTCTTCATCATTTGTTTCTCTTTTACTTCTACTATTCTACTAAGTGAACATGACAATTGTTGAAGAACTGAAACCATGTCATAATATGAATTGACAAAAATAAAAAGAAACATTTAACTTTTCAGATTTGGGTGGAAATAAAAAAAAATAAAAAAACTTAGTCTGATTGTCCAAGGAGCAGAAAATTTAATTTAAAATAATCTTTCTTTAATTATTAGAAACGATACTGGTAAAGTTCAAAATATTTTTTTATCATAAATAATGTCGGTGTGTAGGTGGATGAGTCAATGTGTAGAAAGTTGAAATGAAAAAGAATTGTTTCAACATTTTGCATTTATGATACAAAATCTTTCTCAAAAATGAATTGTAAAGAAATAAAAAATATTTTTCTAGAGATAAGTAGTTGGTTGGCTTGTTTATTTCTTTTTTTAAAGGCATATCAACATTTTTGATCATTGAATTCTGAAAACAATCATTTTTCATTAGTTTCATTATAAAATCATTATCTAACCTAAATCTGAAAGAAATAAGGAAGTTTGCATCTTTCTCAGGAGTAATAACAAAAAAGTAAATATACTGAAGTGAATGGGGATTGAACCTATGAACTAAAATTACCAAATCCTAGTAAAAGCATACTATTCAATGGCACCTTCCCTTTGAAGGAGAACTAACTTGAGAGAATATCAAAACCTAATAATAAAAAAGAGATTTGAATTTAATTGGATATTATCAAAAAGAAGAAAAGATCAATTTATTGCACATTTTGATTATTTGGACTTTTATTCTCATCTTGGCTGTAGTTAGTTAAAAAATAGGGCATAGGGAGAAAAATAAACTAATTTATATTTATTCTTAATGATTATAATCTGGAGGTTTTGAGTTTAGTTTTGATTACATATGCAGATAGCTAGAGTACATAACAATACAATGATTAACATTAATAATTGGTTGTAGCTTATGAAATAAGAATAGTCTACACTTATGAATTAAATAAAAGGGTTCAGATTATCCTTCTAAATTTGATATAAAGCTTCCCCAAATCTACAAGTACTTTCTAAAGAAAACTAGAATGGATCAGATGAAAAATGAGTGATGATGACAGTCAACGCCTGAATCATCCAAACAATACTAATCACAATGTCTTAACTTAGAATTCTAGACCAATTAATCAATGTATCAGAATATGTGGCAAGTTTGATAGGCTATTTTGAAGGATTACTGGATCCTGGATTACTTTTCACTGCAAATAATCAGTGCTCATGAATCAAATCATAATGTCTTATTAAAAACATTTTCCCAGCATTTAACATTTAACAATTGTTAAAAATAGAAACTCATGCAAAATCAAAATTTGCTCTTCTTTTACTAGACACAGATGAAAAGGTTTTTTTATTCTTAATGATTTGATTCATTTTTGAGAAAGCATTTGATACAAGAAACTTACAAAGTTGCAAACTAAAGCAAAGGTTATTTTTTCTTCCTTCAATGTACTACTACAAATATATATTTATTTAACTATTAATCACACAGCTTTAAATGCTGTCATAAAAACAAATAGAGAACACTGAGTGATTTTAAAAATAATGACAAAACAACAGAAAATATTCTTTTCTATTTTTTATACACAAAACAAATGTATGTATTTCAAGAAGAGAGGTTATTTAGGCACACAAAAGCCTTTTCTTTTGGTTATGAAGAACCACACAATCATTTTCCAGAGGAAGGGGTTTAGATTTTTTAATTAAAATTAACTCACTGAGAGAAAGGTTGTTAAAAGTTCAACAGCAGGAAAACGTTTATTTTGGTTAATTTTTATTTGGGGTTTTAAGAAGAATTTCGTATTAAAAGAGAAAAAGTAAATTTAATCAAAAAAAAGGTTTTTCAAAAAATTCTTAATTTTTATTTTATTTTTCAATTATAATAATAATAATTATTATTATCATTATTGTATAAATCAATCATTATTATATAATGATGTAATTTGATTTTTTTATGTACAAAAATGAGTTCTTGATGAGGCACCAGTAAAAAAGGTAGACATTTTCTTATATATATAAATAAACTTTTAAATTTATCTTCTTTCTCTTGTTTTCTAGGCAAATAAATATGTATGGATATAAAATGAGACATTTGACACCACAGTGATTAAAAACAGCATAAAACAAACACACTGAAAAATCAAATAATAAACAGAGAATCATTCATAAAAAGTAAAAAAGAACAAAATTTATTAGCAAAAACTAAGTAAAACAAAGTGAAAAAATGCAAGATGCAAGTTAAATTTTTAGTTACTGTATAAACTTTTTAAAAAAATTATTTTTTTTAAAATATAAATGCTCACTTTACAATTTACCATATTATCAACATTAACATTGTTTGACAACTTGCACTCAGACAAAAATAATGCACTCATATCAACACAAACATTATATATATACACACACACACACACACACACACACACACATGTACAGAGTAAAATATAATACTCATATGTGCATTCTTACATGAAAACATAAATATTGCTTGATACACAATACATGATATTTACAAAGACAATAATAAAAATGTGAATGTAGATATATGTGAGAATAATATGTGTATGTTGTATGCATGTATATGCATAATTGGTAGTATGCATATGTCATATAAAACTAAATTTGTCTTTCACTAAGAAAATGTGTATTATATGTATATACACTTTGATAATTAGAAGAAAGTATTTGCTAATTTGATTAGAAACGAAAAAAAATTATTTTTAGACAAAAGCCTCCCGGAATAAAAAAAAGAAAAATATCTTTTGGCATTTTAGAGGAGGAAGAAAAAAAAACGTATTCAAGAATGTGCTTATGACTATTTTCATTAGTATAAAAACAACTTTTAATCCAATGTTATAGTGAAAAAAAAGTTGATTTTTTTAAAAAGAGTACAATAGAAATGGAAAATTAATTCTATTAGTGAACATCCTAATCTAGTTTGAAAATACAATGGAGTTAAAATCTATTTGAATAACTTTCAAGAATTGTTTATGGCATTTGAACATTTTTTCATCAAGTCAATGACATTTACTTTCTAAAACTTTATAAATTCAGAATTACATAAATCCATCGAAGAGGCTTTTATCTAAATTGCACAAATTCTAGAAAAATTAATGAGGAATATTTCAATATGGACTAAAATTTACCATAAAAATAAATTGAGCAATTAATAATTAGTTACAGTTTATAGGAGATGATGTTAGTATGGAACTTATTGATAATAACACCAAAATATTTGGTTATCAATAATAAAGAATATATGAATGGTAATAAAACAAAAATTCTAAGTGTATGTACACATATAGGTGTAAACTTTCTGAAATGCAGCTCTTAAGCATTAAAAATTCTAGGTTTTTATCCAGAATTCTGTATCAATAAATATAATACAGACATGGCCACTCTTACCCACACACAATGACATATACAAACTGCCTAACAGATTAAAAAAAACAAAACAAAAAAAAAACAATGTTATATAAATACATTTTGGTGGTGATTTGTAAAAACAAAAGAAACAAAAATATAAAACAATGTTTAGCTACATTTGGTGTTTATTTTTTTTTAAGTTTATTTTTCAATAAGGTCTAGATGTTTTATTGATATTGAATTTAAATTGATCTTGTATGAATTTATGGACTATTGCTGGAAATTTTTATGGACTAAAAAACTTATTTAATAACAAAGGAGAAAGGAGAGTTTATATCTTGTAACCAACACAATCAAAACAGAATTACAAAGATAGTAAATCAATTTTCTATATCTTAAGCTACTGTTCTCATCTTGGTGTTAATATCTGCAATAGTTTAGACTCTTCTCTCAGGCATTTTAGGTGTCTTTTGTTACATTGAATAGCCTTGTAGAAAGTTTGAATTGAATACATTATTTACTTAGATTTGATTCATGAAGTTGGAATGAAATCTTTCTTGAAGAAGGTAACAATTAGAAAAGAAACTTAGAAAAGAAAACTTTTGGAATTGCTGAAAGACATTGAACAAAATGCTGTGATGATAACAATCAAAATGAGGTCAAATGTCAGAAACATTGAAATAGACTTGATATTTAGACAGACATTGTAACACTAAACTAGATAAAAATTCATAGATAAAACAGGTCTAACCAATAACTTAGATGACAAGTTTCAAATATGTTCCCATAAGCAAAAAATCAAGCCTGATTTTTGGTTTGAAATAAATAAATCAATTATTATTAAGAATTTACATATCATTTATTTATAACGAAAATAATTTCATTGTGTCTGATTCTTGTAATAAAAATGCAATAAAGAATGAGTTTATTTTGAAGAAAAAAAGAGGACAATATAACAAAGGACAGATGGAAGCTTTAAGATCTAACTCTAAAGAACATTCAAAAGTAAAAAAGAAAAAAAGACAAAGATTTGAGGATGAATATTGTCTTTTAACAGCAAATATTTCCATTAAAAGCTGAGGTTTTTATTTATTAATCATAAGTCATGAAGGTTACTTTTAATCTAAATAATTAATTCTTTCTTCCACAATAGTTTTATTTTTACCAAAAGCCTACACAAAATATAAATGAACAAAACCAAAGAAAGCAGATTGTACTCATTTACAAATGAAATATGTAAATCACGATAGAAAAAAAATGAATGAATATTCTTAATTAAAATTATCTATATTAAGATGAACAATTCACAAGTGTATCAAAGACTTTACTTTTTAGATTTATCTTAAACTTTTGAAAAATCTTAATTAAATACAACTTGTTTTTCTTGGGTTCCAATTTTATACATTTGTAGAAACTGTTTTAAAGCCACTCTGTTTAGACATAAGCTTTATCTTGATAAATAGAGAAAATATCCATTTAATAATAGAAAAGGGTATTCTCTTCAATTACCATGGAAAATTAATTATCAATCAGAAATAAGATAAATATTTGTTTTCATGATTAACAAAGCTAAAACAGTTTAAACAGTAACAAATACAATATTTTAAAGATTCTATC
Source organism: Idiosepius hallami (assembly GCA_034780655.1). NCBI lineage: Eukaryota > Metazoa > Mollusca > Cephalopoda > Idiosepiidae > Idiosepius > Idiosepius hallami. The sequence goes on from JAUZSX010091212.1 coordinate 12,815, forward strand.
ATTAAAATTTAATTCTCTTTTTTTTCCCAAGTCAATTATCTAAATTCCTGTTTATAACTTGGTGTTCTGAGTTAAGGAATCACAAGTGATTGAAATCAAACATTTTTTTTTTAATTAAAACATCAATTGATTGAATATTAGTTGTAAAATAAAAACATTTTAGCTATCATGAGGCACAAAAAAAAAAAAAATTGTATAATTTAACTTAAAAGCAAATAAATTTTTGTTAAACTCATCTTGTGTAATCTCCAGTAAATCTCTAATCACACATACACATTATATTTGAAAATTCATAAGATAAAAACTTCATAATATGACATTGACACAAAAGTATTTGAAAATATAGGTTGCAAACTAAATATCAAATGGTCTACAATAGTTTACAAGCACTATAATATTTGAGTGTTAAAAAGATTTCATAAGTTCATTTAAGTTCTTATTTTCTTTATTTTTTGTCTATTAAAATATACTGCTATGTACACTTGTTTGCATGTATGTTTATACATTAGGGCTCTACATTGCGAGTAAATAACTTGTATTTGCGACTGATTTTTCCAGTTGGCTACTAAAGATAAAAAGCGTTTATCTTTTTGGCGACTGTTTTGTTTTCCATGGACACATCATCCATTAGAGAATGAAAAATGATTAATGACTAAAATTAAGAGCCCTTTACATGAATACATATCTGTGTGCATGTGTGTTTATGTTAGAGTCAAATTTACTAGTTCATATAGGTAAATGAAGTAATTTCTGGCAAATGATTTATGAATTAAATGACATATTAGCTATATTGTAAACTCAAACACAAGTAGGAAACACAGAACAGCAGTTTCATTCTAATTATGAACTTACTAGCAATGTATACCCAGATTCCATGGATGGAAGTAAACATGCAAGCAACATCGTGGAGAGCAACACTCTTACCGATTCAGCCAACAATCCACTTGAGGCTAGGTATTATTATATAAACTTATTAACCGACTATATGGTCATCAAGATTTATTATTTCTTTATACTGTCAACAGAATTAAAAATATAAATATGAATAATAAATGCACCTTAATGGTTAAATAGTTTGTTAATAAGTTTAAATAATAACATTCAAGAATTTAGTTGGCTAATTGTGGGTTCATAACCCATCCATGAGATCTGGTATACACTGGTGACGAGTTCTTAATAAAAAAAAATACAGCTGTTATTATTATATAATGTTTGCTATGTCTATAAATAAATTACTCAATAGATGGAATGTTTTTTTTAATCTGAACATAGAATCAATGACCTTTGGCTACTGTTAGTTTCTTGCTGTTCAAAGAATAGCCTTAAAATCATATATGCTTATACATATGTGGATGTCTGTTACAAGGACTCTTATTGTTTCTAAAATGAGAATAATCTTTAACATAAATGTAAGAAAACATTGGCTATTCAAGTATCATAATTTCTGTTTAATTCTAAAAAGAATTCATGATTATAATCGTCACAATTGAACTCCAAGGATTAACAGACTGACACTGGGTTTTATCATAAGATCTTCTTTCAAAAGACCTAATCCTGTTATTAAACCAAAACTGAATAAGTATAAAGAAAATCAGAATTTCCTATTAGCATTTTGCTCAACATACATTGATTGGCCAAAATTGGAAATTTGTATTCAAATTCTATTGTGCATAATGATAACAAGTGGATTTTTATTAAATTCAAAGGAAATTCCCTTTTATTTCTTAAAATATTTAGAAAGCTTATTGTAAAGGCTGCCTTTAAATGTAACAAAAAATAGTTTGTATAAACATATAATGATGATATTAGTTTAGGTAGTGATAATAAAAATAATATTTTAATTCTTTTTGATAATTTTTGTTTCTTTGTGCCACTAGCGAGTCCTTCCTTATAAAGATTAAAGACAAGAATGAAGAAAAGAGCAAATATTTTTTTTTACTATGTAAATAGTATTTTTGAAGACAAAGCCATACTACACTCGGTAACATACAATAAGGAAAGTTGACACAAATTTTCACCTGAATTGGCCACATTTAGATTAGGAGATTTAAATGAATTGTATCCAGTTAAAAAAGTCATAATTTATATTCAAAGAAAAAGAGGTAAAATTAACCTAAATATATAAAACAATAACTAAAGATACTTTTTAATTTTAACGCACTTAAATGGTCCACCATGAATGATACTATCAATAGAATAAGATTATCATCATCATAATCATCATCATCATCATCAAGATGTTTTCAAGTTGTAAATTAGAATTTTAGTTACTTTGTATTTTATGTCAATCTGTTTTCTTTCAAAACCTTGACTAGATTAAAAGTTTTTAAAAGAACTGTATTTTCTTTATGGTTCTCACTGCTGTTTAAAAAAACATTTTAACTGAACATTTTTTAAATTCAGTTCAAAATCATTTTTATACATTACAATCTTTGTTTTAAAAAAATTCTTATTCCATAGTATAAAAAGGGGGTTTAGGTATAATAAATTGCTTGATTTAACTAGAAAATCTTTTTTCATTGATATTTTTCAATTCAAAATATCTAAAAGTTTTAAACCTAGTCAGCAAATTTGTAGTTCAATTCACCAAATATTTTTAAAATATTTCATTATCATTTAAAAGACTATGAACTTTTTTTTGTTAATATAATTTTTACACTTTTATATATACTTTTCTTTCACACGTCAATCTATAAAGATGTGTAAAGACATTTACTTGGATTGTCATCACCTCTGAACAAATAATTGATTATATATGAATTAAAATAATGTAAATCTCATCTTCCATTGTAGACAAAAGCCATCCATCTTGTATGAAGTTTTTGGAAATTTAATTTAAAACAAATAGTTTATGGCTAAAAGAGTTTCAAACTAGTATGTCTTCTCACTCACACATTTACAGACAACTACAAAACAGTTCAAACTGTCACAAGTAAATTATTTAAATAGATCAAAACAAATTAATGCTCAGATATGTTTGCTGGTTGACAAAATGCTGGGTAAATTTATGATCTAATAAAGATGCCGGCATTTCATTGTTTTGAGAATATGTCAAGTTTAAGTTAAAATTTTCTGTCCTAAAATCTGAAAAAAAACCCTAAAAAAAACTATATAGATATAAATAAATATTTATACTGAAGAAAATAATGAATCTTTCTTAATAACATTTTTTTTACAAAATTTATTTGGAAAAGCATTACTTTATTAGGAAAATGGCAGGTTTTAACCTTCTAAATTATTTTGTATTTATGGTGTGTGCTTGTGAATATGCATAATACATTTTACATGTTACTCTTTATAGAAACCTTTTTGTAACTTAACTGATAGTTTGTGTTGTATTTTTTTCTTTTGTTTTAGTTTTCTTTGATATACCACATAGGAAAAAAATCAGTCTATCAAAAGGTAATTAACTAAATCTTTCCTTGTTAGTAAAATTTGAATCAATCAGCTTTTATAAAAATCAAATTTAAAATAATCTCAGAGAAGAGAATTTAATCTAAAAACCTTGTATTAACAAATGTTTCTAATGACTTATTTATGAAGACATACAAAATGCTGTGTTTTTTTAAAAGTTTTATTTAATTTAGTAACATTTTCTACATTATAGATAGCTTTTTTAAAAAAAGGAAAAAATTCTCTTGCAATGAAAACATTCTAAACTGAATTTTATCTAAAGTCTTAAAAAAAACAATTACTTTTGCAGATTTAAAACTCATTATGTTAATAGTATTTTATCTAGAAATTCTATTTCAGAACAGTTGATGGATTGTGGTTTGTTCCTGTAATATCATAAAGGCACAAATGAAAAATATTTATCATTCTTTTGAGTATACAGTGTACTAATGAAGTAGAGTCACATGATCAAAAAGAAGTTAGATATTTTGTTGTTTTGTTTACAGAATTTTAAATTCATTAAAAGTAGGTTAATTAATCAAATAGAAATATTTTTGTTCAATCTTAATTTATGAAAAAAATATCACAGTGAAATGTGGTTTTTAAAAGTTCTAGTAAAACATTTGAAATGATGGAGGTTTAAGTAATAAAAAAGAATTGGTGTTTGTTTCTTCCTGTTAGCATTTCAAAAGTATAAAATATGAAAATTTCAAGATTACTTTCTGTTTTTTTTTTTTAAAGATATTTACACGAAAAGTTCCATTTTTAGATAAATGGATGGATGGATACATCAGTTAAGATTACAGGCATTGAGTTAGATAAATTTTACAACTAAGTTAAGAACATAAATAAATAGTGAAAAGAGATAGTTTGGTTGGTAGGTAGGTAGGTAGGTAGTTTGAAAGATGTAAAAAAGAATAAAAAAACAAAACATGATTATGGAGAAAATCCAGAAGGCACTTTGTTTTTATTTTTCCTTGCATGATGCCTCATATTGACTAAAGATAGTGAATAATTCTAAAAGAAGAAAAATATATTGAATACAAGAAATGCCTAAAGACTATTATTCAACAGTATCCAAAAATGGAATCATCTCCAGTTTCTCTCAAGAATATTTGATTCTCTGCCATGATTAAGACTTTTAGTCATTATCTAAAAGGTGAGAAATTAAGGAATAAAAAATGCCCCAAGAAAAAAGTTTTGAATACCAAAAAAAGAGATGCCTAATATTTACTCAGAATGTCTAGCAATCTTGAAAGACCTTACAATCAAAAGCAAATTATACATGGATCTACAAGAAATCTTTCCATATACTAGCAGCAAGTTTTTAACAACTGGCTATGTTCTGACATCTTTATACATATATACATTGTTATTATTGGAGGAAAATGATTATATTTACATTGACTTAATAAAATCGAGAAAAGTTGGCCCTCAAATTCAAATTCTTTCTATACTTGTGTAGAAGCTGATTAGAATATAAGCAACCGCTTAAAACTTAATCTTATTGGCAAAATTACAACTCTGTGCACAAGTGAAGGTAACTAATCTCCATACTATATTCAGTCAATGCAAGTTTATCAAGTTTTTCTGGGCATTTTGCAAAGAGGAAAGTCACATAATTCTTGGCTAATACACAAGGATTTTCTCAGTAGTGAATCTAATATAAGAAGTTCCACATTTACAATCAGAGTTTTTTCCAATAAAATGTATAAATAGAATCTGAATGAAACAAAGTTGACTTAAACTAGTCTTGTTGCTTTGTTCATTGATAAAAACAAACAAGATTTCTCCATAGAGATGAAGAGTTATACTAAATTAAATGAATAAAGGATAGATGTGCCATGAACATATATCATTAACTATTTGAGAAAACACTAATAATCATTTTAAGAGATTACTAATAATAAGTTGCAATTATATAAGATTTTGTCTGTATTGTTATAATGCAGGTTATAAGGATTTTTATCATCTTCATTAATATATAAAATGTTTCTAGTTCAGAAAGTAAAATTTCACAAAGGGAAAAAACATGTTATATATAATTAAAATAAGGGCTAAATTCTAAATAGTATGCAAACTTTCCCTTATTACTTTAAAATTATTGGTACTATGAATTCTATGTGTGATTAAGAAACTAATTAAACATGAAATATACACACATGGCTAAAATAATTCTAAAGAAAATATTTATGTTAGTAAAGAAGTGTAGAATTCAGAAACACCCAAAGCAAAGATTTCAAACCTGTGAGTAAGATATATTGTTTATAATTAAATTCCAGATAATATACATTATTTAAGAATTTGACAGGGAAAATGTTTTTGCTTGAAGCTTTTTTGACCTGGAGTTCAAATATCAAGTTTTAATGAAAGCTAAGGTTTAATTGGATGATTTAATAATATGGTAGCAAAAAAGTTTAGAAATTGAAATGGAATTTTAGATTCAATCAATTATCCTCAAAACCAAGAATGTCATAAAACCAGAGCCAGAATATAGATTGAAAAATAAGTTAAGAGGTTAATATAAATCTGATATGAATACGAAATGCTAACTGCTTCAGTCTTACTTTACAAAGCTATTTTTGAAATGATGATAAAACACAAGCAAATATTTTAAATGGTATTATAATCAATTTTATCATAAACACATATCATATTTAATAAGATTTATGTTTATTTAAATGCGATTGACGTATTTCTGATTTTAAAATAAGCCATGAACCTATTTCTAAAGTGATGTGACATCATTTTTATTGAGTCTAGTGTTAAGAGTATATTGACTAACTTAGAAAGCAAGAAAAATAGGATTTCATGATTGGAGTAAATACAACATGAGAAAAGATTTTAAAAATCTACTCTTGATTCACATTTGATTTTCTTTAATCTCATCCAATTCCTTTGTTGATTGAGCAGAAGAGACATGCCAAATGCATTAGGACAATTGAATGTCATTGTCTATGCAGCAGTGAGTGTGTTGGTGTATAGAATTTCCAGTGGTTGCCTGTCAGAGTTGATGCTGCTTATTTCTCATCACCTGTTCAATCAGTCACAACAGTGGAGAACCACAAGAGACTTCTTCATTCAGGCATATTCAATTTATGCTTAAAAATGTTAAGTTCTCTCCAGTTATTGGAATTTGATCCCAATATCACAAGAAGAACAAGTGCAAACTTCAGCTTACAGAGGAGAGCTGAAAGGTCAAACAATTGAACTGAAAAACAACTTCAATGACCTAATCTACTTAAAACTTTTTGAGTGACTGAATTGCATTTCAAAATATTCGCAATATTTATAATAAAACAGATTGTAAAACTAGTTTTTATTTTATGTACAAATATAAGCTAAAAAGAAATTTAATAATCTAGTAGAATAAAAATGATTTTATATCAAAAAGGCTAACTGAGAAATGTACTGTTTTCTTTTCAAGTATTATTTTAAAAGGGTTGATGTTTTGTTGCTTTATAGCAAATTCCTCATTTTTATAATTTAATAGACAAATATCTTTTTTAAATATTCACTTTATGTAAATGAATTGCAAGAATAGTTGTACTGTATAAGATATAGTTAGAGGATAGAAATCAGAGATGCATGTCTTTCCCAAGGAAATTAGTCAAAATGAAATGAATTGATTAAAGTTAGAACTTATTTATCTCATAATTTATACCATAACTGATGTATTATAAACGTTCTTTCTTAAGTGGGCAATGTAACAGTAAAGAGCAAAGCTTTTTCTGAATAGAAAGATGTTCCTCTAAAATTAAAAGAGGAACAGTAACTAAAACCAATCCCCAAAATGCAGAAAGATAGAACAATAATGTTTAAAGTATTTTGAACAACAAACCTTTTTTTTTTTTTTTTTTTTTTATTCATTCTAAGTTTTTGCTCAGTCTAAAAATAATTCTAACAAATTGATGGGAAAATGGAAGTAAAAACCTTTTAGTTCAAAAGGTATTTTACATGCATATTGTGTGCAAAATGAAAATAGGTTAGAAGACAAAAAGAAGTGTGTTGTTGGGATTGAACCTTACACAAAAGAGAAGGTCTTTATAACTTATAGAGAAAGACTCTTGTGTGTTTTGAGTAAATTCGTTTTGATTTGATATTGATCTTTAAAACATTATTCCCGACTGATAACATTTGCTGATGGAATGCAAAAAGATGAAAACAAAAAAGGTTGAATAATATAAAAGTGTTTTTGCCTGTCAATGGTTAACAATGCATTTTAACAAAAAACATCATCTTATGCATTATGTATTAGTTATCACCCTTGATTGATAACTGTGAATGCAAAGGCTTGCACACATATATTTACACAGATACATAGATGGAAAAAAAGTCTGTATGGCATTTTTTGTATTTTCTTTGGATTTCAATTTATTCTTATATCTATCCTTATTCTTTTGCGCTTTATTCTGATTCTCTTAGGAATTTTGTTCTTTTTTTTCTTCTATTGCTTATTTTTATTTTTTTAAAGATTTTTGTCATTTTTTTTTATTGACAAATGTTGGATTTTAATCTACTTTACCTGAAGAGTTTTCCTGAGTGTTTTAATGTGTTAATTTATTTATTGTTGAAAAGAAGGACAAAGAAAACAACTGAAAAGAATGAAGAAAAAAAGGAAAAGAAAAAAAAAGAAAGAATGAAATGGATGAGGTGAATGAATAAGTGAAGAAAGAGAAAGAATGAAAGACAGTAAAATTTGAATGATTGGAAAGAACATAAGAAATAATAAGTGCAAAATAAAAGAAATTTGCTGAAAAATGGAATTTAAGAAGAAAATGTTTTAAAGAAGGAAGAATATTAAAGAAAAATTATTTTAAGAAAAGGAAAAATTAACAAAAATTAAAAGTAAAATATCTACAAGATGGAACCACCACATATATACGTTTAAGTGTGCAAGAACTTGATTTACCTTTATACGGTGTAAAAAACTCTCACCCTTAATATGATGTAGAAAGGAAGAGTAGTGCCATATTTATTAACAGTTTTTGTAGGTCTTGATAGATATTAATTTCTATGCTCCAAGAAATATTCTGGTGTACATTATTTTGGATACAGCTATGTTCCAATAAAATAAAGAACAGCAGTTGCATATTTTTTCTTTATGACATGAAATTCTATTCTATGCTTAACAATATTATGGAGCTTTATTAACACAAAACCTAACTAAGGTAAATGCTATAGAGTCAGTTTTTATAAGGATTTTTGTTAGAATAGCCTTAAAAACACAACAAAAAAGAAAGAAAAAAAAACTTGATTTTTTTGTGTTTTTGCTGCATAGAATATCAACTTATTATTGATATTATTATTATTATCATGCCTCTCGATTCTTTATGAAACATGGGGACCCAACAACACCAGAAAATATCTTTGTAGCTTTTGCAAAAAGCTTAATTTCTGAGTTCTTAAACTATTGCACAATGCCTAACTTGAAGGGCCAGAGTATCTGATCTGAACTTTATCTTCTAGGTAAAATACAAATCAAGCCTGGTAACATTCACCTATCCACTCCACTGCCTTTAGCCTCGACTATGTGGCCCTCTAGCCAAAATAATTGCCCACCCCTGTCATAGACCAATTGGGTTTTGAATGTCTATTTAATGATTCATAGTTTACATTTCTGTCCTTAGAAAAGATTATTATAGTAAATCCTTAAGCAAACTTATATAATCACTAAAATCAGAAAATGTATCTTTATAATTCAAATAAAGCCAATAAATAAGTTTTGTGTTGTCATTTATGAAGAAAAAAAAATAAGAATATGGTTTAATAAATAAAAAGGAATATTTTTTTTTATTCAAATAAATTTTAAAATCTTTATTGAATTTTCCATTGCTATTCATTTATCTTTAAAAAAAAAAAGTTTCTTTCATTTCATTTTTTTTGTAATTTGTCTTTTGTCCAGTAATTTTTAAATTTCTTAAAATATCAAGAATTAAAGATAATTTCTGTAAGGTAAAATATTATAAACCCTAATCAAAACACAAAGTGTAATAAAAAAAAAAAAAAATTAACTCCTTGAGACAAGGCTTGATAACATGTATATTTATTATTCAAACCTTCGTCTTCATCTTTATTATTATTATTATTAACATTACTTATTCTGACTATAGTCCACATCTTTACCATAGCTAAGTTATCAACCACTGGGCTGAGTTCTTTTTCCAGATTTTCTCATCTTTATGATTAGTAGCTGATTGAATTTCTTGTTTTTCTCTGATTACATGGACTATAACTAATGACATTATGTTAAGGTTTTTTAACTATTAAATAAGAAAGACAAATAAAATAAGTAATTTATTATTTTTGTATATAAACTAAGTAATATGTTTTTAAAGTCTTCAAACTATTGTCCACATCTTTTTTTTTAAAATTGAATTCCCAATGTTTTAGCTAATTTACTCTCCTGCCTTTTTAGGTGATTGTAATTGAATTCTGGAAATGTTATAGGAACTTTCACAAAACCTTCAAACTTAACCTTTATTCAATTCATAGGTATAAATGGTTCTCATCCCATTACCAATTACCCACCCTTTGGCAATATAAAGAATACATGACAAGACCTATTTTTAAGTCTGATCATGCTTAACAAAATGAGAACAATCTAGTTGTGAATTGTCCAAAAGGTTCAATTCAAAGTTTTATGAAGATTCCTGATTCTGGTGTGGAGGTTTCTTTGTATGATTACAATCATTTCAAGAAGGCCAAACGGTGAAGTGGTTGAAATGTTGTATACAGAACAAAGAAAAAAAGATGACAACAATCTCAAAAGGAAAATTATCAAGCTTAATCTTAAGAATTCCAAAAACAAACTAAAAAGAGTTTTGTAAACATTAGAAAAATTGAGAACTCATAAACTTTCTTTATATAACAATGATATTAGTAGGCATCCATATTTCTGCTCGAACATTTAAATGTTTTTGAAAAGAATAGTAATATGTATGAGCCAATTAGATATATCAATCCAAGCCTTGATAACTGCTATGATTATTTTCATGTGGCCCTTGAGGAAAACAATTTTATTCCTGTCCAAACTGGAAATCAATTTATATCTTGAATATTAGCAGAGCATGATGAAATAAGAAAAAAGAATAAAATATCCAATTATATTGATATTCAAAGATTTTAAAAGAATTATATAAGGATGTATTAGAAATAAATATCTAAATAATTTATGAGAAAATTAAAAACAGTGGCATTATTATTAATATAATTATTCAAAATAAATCAGGCAGATACCCACTTTCTTATTTGAATAAGAATGAGTTATGTAAATAATTCATTTCATGTTTCATTAGTCTAAAAGCTACATCTAGAAATGAAGTTGAAGTTTTATTAAGTCATTTTTTCCTTTTCTTTTTTTTTTGTCCCTACAGAATTTCTTAAATCGGTTTTCACACAACAACAGCAATGATCACTGCAAGTCTTTTAATTACCTAATGCAAATAATTTTTCTCTTATGGCTGAGATTTCTATTTTAGAGATTAACATCTCCCTAATCTCTCTATTTTATGCCTTTTTTTTCTTGAAAAAAAAAATGGAAACAAACTTAAATTATAATATTATTTTTGTAGCAAAGCATTTGAATTTAGTTTGAATAATAGCACTTGTTACAGGGTTCCCTATTCGAATTTAGAAGAAATATTCTTTCTAAAGATCATTCTGACTCTGACCATTTGAATTAGAAATTAAATTCATAAAATTTCCATAAAAAAGATTAGCTTAAGGTAAGAAAAAATAACTCAATATTTAAACTATTATCAATATAAAAGACTAGAAGTATTACGCCTAGCCTGAACACCAGAGACTTGCCACTAAGGTACTTAAGAGAGCCTATTATGTAGGAAAGAAGTTAATGCTTTTTATAGTAAATTAATTTCTAATGCCATTTTCATGCTAAATTAATTTCTAATGCTATTCTCTGAGGTAGTTAAGGATGCCAATTATATAGAAAGGCAATATCGTACATATGCAAACTTTAGTGATCTAAATCATTTAAAAATAAAAACTATTGTGGTTTCATTTTCTGAAAAGCTCTACATATAAACAGGATATTTCTTTTTTTAACAACAATTGTGGTTGCATTTTTTAAAGAGTTAGAGTATATAGAGCCTCATACAACCATGAAAATTTGACTTTTATAAGTAGTTTAAAGTTAAGATCTATCTTAGAAATCAGAATTGATGTTTGATTATTTAAAGGTAAATCCAGATTAATCAGTTATTAATGGATTTTGATTTCAAATCATATTCAAACAATATGGTCTAGTTTCTTTATTTAAGAGCATACCAACATTTATAGTTATTAGTTGTAGGAATCATTTTTTGAAACATATCCTTTTTTTATATGAATAAATTGTTATAGAAACAATTTTTGGATTTCAGTAATTATAAAAGAAAATTAAATCTACCATTAACTCCTACAAACAGAGCAAATATGGTTTCATTTCATAGAAAAATCAAAAATCTTATACAAGAATAAACTATTCAAAACTTGCCTTAAAAAATATATTTTTGCAGTTCCGAAAGATTTCTTTGTTTTTATTAAAACTGAAATATTTTCTAAAAATTGACATTGAATTTTGATTGATCAATTTTAAATTCAAACTATTAATTTATTTTCAATGAGTATTAGGTCATAGAACTGACATCTGCAACATAAAGAAAATAGCCTATCATCTCCATTCCTTGAACTACTTCATAATATAATTCTAAACAAAGTATAGAGAATAATATTAATTGGATTTGATATCTTTATACCCAAGTGAATAGAGAAGAGCATTTAAAAACCTCTTTCATTAAAACACCTCATATTAGAAAAGCAGATTAGTATTTGATAGTTGAGTTTGTATGTATGAGAATATGAAGGTGAAGCTCTGACGACTGTAGGCTTTACTGTTTCAATAGTCAATATTGATAGTTTAGAGAGAGACAAGATGAATAGAAGGTGATAAGAGAAGCAACTGTAGCAGTCACAGCAATAACTGTGTATACCTGGTAGTGTACTTGGTAAACTGATTAAGCAAAAGTAGTACACTGGTTCCACTTTTGCATTTTCTATTATTTGCTTAAAGTCAAAATAGAGGAAAATTTTCAACAAATAGACAGTTTTTATAACAATCATTAATAGGCTAGAAATGAAAATAATCTAATTTATATAAGCTTTCAGAGAGATTATTATTAACTTTTCTTTGGTTTCTTTCTTCCTTTTTTTGCTTATAACAAGGAACTGAAAAATCAAATTAGTATACAAGTTAGTATATCAAATCTTTAAATTGCCACGGTAACTGCTTAAAGTTAATAATTATTTATATATATAGAATTAATCAAAGACAATATACATTCCTATAGGGAGATTTGGAAAGTCTTAAAAAGTTAAGATTTCTAGTTAGTTGTGTCTGAGAATTGTTTAAGAAAATTCATGAACAATTAGCCATTTTATTTCGCCAATATATTAACTATTTTCCTTCAGTTAAAATTTTCCTTATTATAAAAAGAATTCATATTTTCAAAATTCTATTTCTAGATAAAATAGGAGATATTTTCTCTAATAGAAAAGGATAAATTTAATATCAACATTAAGGGAATACTTTTATGATTTGAATCTATGACTTAAGGCTAACAAGTATACTGAACTCTAACAAAACTGGTGTTATAAATTGCTGAAACATTGAGATAAAAAAAATCCTATTAAAATACACAGATAGCTCATTGATCTTAGATTATGAACGAAGTAACATATTTTAGCAGAATACTCAATTCATAGATTAATAATAATGATAAAAATAATAATAATCTAATTATCATTATTATTATTATTAAACAAAAATATTGTAAAATTCACTCTAAATCAGTATAAAAAATAAATTTGTCCTTAAAAAATAAACTTCCAAAAGCGTAAATGGCCATTCCAAATTATCAAACAGAAAGAATAAAAAATAAAAAAAAATATAAAGTGTTAAAGTCATCACATCATTAAAGTTGATTCAAATACACTTTGAAAATATTCCTGATCTCAAATATACAAAATTAAAACTAGACATTTAAAGCAAAGATCATGAAATATTATTACAAGATATCAAAACCCTTTTGATCTGAAGACTAAGTGCTTCAAGGTTCAATTAATGCTTATTACATTTTGAAAAATGTTTTTCAAATACTTTTTAATAGGAGGAAAACATTTAAAAATTTATTGGCACGCTTTCAAATACAAGCAATTAAATTAGAAGTCAAAGTTCAAACTCAATCTCTGATGATTAGGTTAAACATTATAAATGTTGGCTTCTCCCAAAATTGAACAAATATGTTCCGTGCCAATTTTCAGAACAAAATATGTGAATTATTCTAATTATTTAAAAAAAAAAAACTTGCTATTTTTCTAGTCTTAGCCAAACTTAAAAGGGGTAGAAAAGTTGCATGTAATTTAGGCCACCAGTATGTTTTGAATCATAAATGATAAAACAAAGGAAGAAGTGTCAAGCCAATACTTTGTAAATATGTCTATGTGAAAGAGTAATTGTTTGACTTTTAGAAAATCTTTATCAAGAAATCAAGGATGCATCCATCTCTTAACATAAAATCTGATGCAATTCTAAAAGAAAATTGCAAAATGCAATTAATATTTCTTAACTTTGTTTTGAATAAATATACAAAATGTATTTTAAATTCCAAAATCTGTGGTGATTTGGCATCTTCAGATTTGATAACCATTCAAAAAGATGCATTGGGCTTCTTCAAATATTACTGTTTTCTTTGCAGCTCGATTATATTTAAAAAATATTATTACATACAATCTTTTTGTGCACTTAACAGACCATCTCTGAAACAGATTACCTTTTATTTGAGTATAGTTTATCATTATAACATTTTACTGCACTGAGATTAACTTCCATTATTGATATTTCAAGAAATTCAGATGTGGATTTGTTCACTATATATATATATATATATATATATATATATATATATATGAGTTTGACAAAAGAGGATATTTCTTTTCTTGATTTTGCTATTCTATAAACTTTACATACATTTAATAATTTATAAAATAAAGACATGAAGTATAAAACTAATAATTATAATTTGAATGACAAATGCTCTTGATTTGAACTTGAAATTGTCTCAATGTTAAATGTTTACTTTTCAATAATCAATTGACATTAATTGTGTACATTTTGTATTGTTATTCTTCCTTCACTTAAACCAAACATTGCTATATTGATTCTATCAAATAATAAGCCCATCCTTTTTAATTACAGTTTAGCAAAATTAATTTCTAAAACTGATAATAAATGACTTGCAAGACAAATGAATGGGCAAAAGTAAGAATAGAGAAAGATATTAAAAAAGAGAATATGAATATTACCAGTTAGATAAAAAAAGAAAAACTAATAGAAAAAAAAAATTCTGAACTCAATTCAACTGTTCATCCCATTTGTTGATTCAATTGAATCCTTCTATCTTTAGAACACAAGACTTGCTGTTTGAATAAAATAATGTTATTCTATATAACTTCACTTTTAAAAATAAGTAAAGTTGAGAAAATTGTGATTTTTAAGTGGATTATTTGAAGATTTTTCTAATCCATTATAGAACATGAAAAAATCTTAAATTTTGTAATAGACCGACCAAATATACTATTTTGATTTTTTCCTTCATAAATGAATATTTGTAAAAATTCAACGAAGTAGATACAGATAACAATTTCTAATTATTTCCCAAAGCCTTTGTTTATAGAATAGATTCAAATATTTAGTCATGCATATATATTTTTCTGTCTACAACCAATGCTTGTTGATAGATTGAATTAATGGAAGTAGATCATTTCCAACTATTCAATTAAATGAAAGATTTTATGGAAAAAATATATTGCTAACAGTTATTTACAAATTAGTAAAGATAATGAAAAACTAAGTTATAATAAAAATCTTCAAAAATTATGCATTTTTCCAATGAGAACCAATTTATAGAAAAAAATAAGGCTTTACCCGTTTGGTAGACTACAGATTTTGAAAAATAGTTATTTTGTTTTAGTTTATTAGTTTACAATGAATTTGTTTATATTTAATACTTAAGATTCAATACTATATTCAATGATTTTACTTTTATCAAAAACAAAAGAAAAGATTGCAAAAACGGCATTTTTGTTGTAGCTATGTTTCTTTTTTTTAAATTTATAAGTTTTTCAGAAGAACCAAGACTAATAATTCAAGAAAGTCTTGAGATCATCGCATAAATATTTTAGATAAACACAAAGTAAGGATTGACAGAAACATTAAGAAGGATGCAAATTATTTCATTCTTTTTATTATTCTTAATAATTAAAAATTTATTTATCAAACGTGAGTTATGACTAGCATTGGCTTAACACTTTTTTTAATAAATAAAAAAAGCTCATAAAAATGTGTAAAAGAAAAATTTAATGAGTAGCTTTTATAATCAAAAGAAGAAATCTTTGATGTTATGTAAAAAAAATATCTGATATTTAAAATAAAATTTTCTTTGAAGAAATTAAAAAATCAAGTTATATTTTTAATGTTCACAAAATGGCTGACCTGATAACTGCTTTAAGTGAGATTTAATTGTCCTTCAATCCTGTTTAGCATCAAAGGTTGATGAAACATTTCAGAAAAATAACATCTCACCTCTGTCAACCTCTAATGTTATTGTTAAAATTCTTATTTCCAATCAATAATGACATTGACTCACTTTGTTTTAACAAAATCTTATTTCTCTATCATTAAGAGAATCATTTGTATTATTTCATGTTGAAAAGTGAACTTATCCATTACTTTCCAAGATTTATAATTTATTTATAATCAAATCAACCAGTATATCATCTGGATTATTTTTGTATTCATAAAGCATTTGCCATGGTAAAAATCTCATGCTTTTTGATCTAACATTTTTTCCGGTCTTTTTTTTTCTTCTAAAATAGTCTCAACATATTGACTACAAAATCTATTTGAAATATATAAATGATTTCTTTGACAGGAGTTGATATTTTTCAAAGACTGTTCTACTTGTTTATTAATATATGGACAGAATTACTCTTTATGTGTAAAACCAGATAATTATATGATTAATGATTCTATATGCAAACATATTAATCATTAATAAAACATAAATAACATAACCAGTAATATAATAAGTATGTATGTTAATGTGTTGGCTGTATCTATTGCATCAGGCACTTTATTA
This sequence comes from Idiosepius hallami, assembly GCA_034780655.1. Classification (NCBI taxonomy): domain Eukaryota; kingdom Metazoa; phylum Mollusca; class Cephalopoda; family Idiosepiidae; genus Idiosepius; species Idiosepius hallami. The sequence continues at coordinate 29,407 of JAUZSX010091212.1, forward strand.
TAAAAGTGATTATGGCTCTCAGTTGATTCTAACGTATGAGTTTTAGTTTAGACTGTCACTCAGTTTTCAGAGGTGGAGGTCTGTGTAGCACCATCCATACTTCTTAGAACTGCTGTTAACACACAGTCAGTGCAAGGGTTTGCCATAGACTGCATGAATAAGAGACATATTATAAAAATAGAGTACACAGATGACATAGTCAAAAATATTTTCTATGGTTCAAGAAACTCAAGCACTGTTTCTCTATTTGTTGCAGCACAAATGAATTTTCTCTAATTAATATCACCAGAGAAGACAGAAAAACTATTATTACAAAAAAAAAATCCTTTCAAGAAACAAATCAATCAAATTTCTCTTAATTGATAAAGGTTACATGAAATTTTCCAATATTAATAATGAATTTCTTTTTATTTCTACCTTTTTTCCACATTCTACTTCATTCTGTTATAATTGAAAAGAAACACAATGAAGTCGAAATGTCTTTTATGAAATTCTTTTAAAGAATTGACCAAATTGGTGTGGCTCAATTCAATCTATTCAATTAAAATGTGATAATTTTTGGTTCCTATTCAAATTTAGAGTGAAAGATTCCTCAACAGCCAATCGAATTGCAACAAAATACTTTGTGATAACTTCTTACAAAGTTTGGCATAGATTTGCCACTGAATGAATTTGCCAACGACAGACACTTAGTAAATAGTGATTATTTCTTGTGTGCCTTGATATCAATCCTTTAGGCATAAAAATGATTTAAATAAGAAAAGAGAAATTTTAATGGTCAGAAAATAATTAACATTTGATTTGATATTTAATGGCATATCAACCACTTTGGGGCCATTTAATGCCAGAATGGTATTTTGTTTATGTTGATTCTCTTAAGTTTCTGTTATGAAAGTTGGTTGAGTAGTTATTCATTTGTTGGTTATTTTTATTTTGCTTGTTTTGTCAGGAGTGATTTTTTTTTAAGAAGAAAAATTATAAAATTAAAAATAGTTGTATCTTTTATATTTATATTAATTCTCTAATAATAAAATGTTTATTCAAATATTGAAAGAAAGAGTTTACGAAAAAATAGTAAATAATATTGGATATTAGTAACTCTTAGTTTAGGAGAGAAAGAATTGGCAAATAATGGAACAAGAAGCAAGTGGAGGATTCTTGGCAGAAATAATCAATCAATCTGTAAAGGACTGAAGATAAAAATGGTGTTTAAAAGGACAGCTAACTGGCTTGTAAATGTAGCATTAATACTTGCAAATTGTAACACTAGCAACATTCATCATTGTTTTTTTAGCTGCTTTGCTAATAATCAAAGAAAATAAAACAATCCCGTTTTTTTTGGCCACAAATAGATTGATTATGTGAATGACAAAGCGGAAGTAATGCTATTAAGAAGGCTGACATATTGAGATCTTAACAATGATAGTTAGACTGGTATTATTTCACTTTTAAGAAGATTTTCATAAAGAAGATAATGATGACCATTTGCTTTCACCAAAGTTCCACCAGATCTTTTGATAATTGTCATCTTATGCATGATTTATTGATATCTTTTCTTGCTTTTTTTTTCTTTAACAATATTTTTATAAGTTTTCTTTCTTTTATCTCTTCTCACTTTCTAACTGATATTTTAGACATTTAATATAGTAAAGAATAATTTGAAATTGAAGTCTATAATGATTCTTGAGAAGCAAGGAAGGCTTTAGGAGCTTCTAGGTCTTAGCAAGATTAAATTTAATGGGATCCTAAATTTGCAGCTGAATTTTATGAAATGAAGGAAATTACTTGAAAAGTAATTGAAACTCTTAAAAAGTGAGTAGGCGGTAGAATGCTTCTCATACTAATAACAGTTTGCAGCTGAGTTTTACAAAATAATATTAATAACAAAATTTAACAAATGTTTTCAGGCTTTTTATATTTATTGTATGGAAAGCAATCAAAATGTAATTTCGAAAAAGTGTGTATGAATTAGAAAATAGGATAGATTTATGCAAGATTTTAATACAAATTTCTATGAATATTATTAGGATTTGGATGTCCTTATTTTATAACATATTAACCATTCTTTAAATAATGGAATCATCTTTCACTAAAATATCCTTTCCTTTCATAAACAAATATTCACAACTTTGTTAAAAGTTTCAGTAATGAAACAAACAAGACTTAAACTCTTTATATATATAATGTATAACCAATAGATTAACTAATGCTGGTAAGATATATGTAAAAAAATCAATGTAATTCCCTTTTAGAATATGAGAATCTTTATATCAGTTAAATAAAATATTAATTGACTGTTTAATGGATAGATTTATTGTTAGAAAGACAAACTAAAAATGAAAACTGAGTTTATGATAATATAAAAGCAAATATGAAAGCTAATTGGGAGCATTTCGTCCAATTGGCTTACAGCAAACAGAATATAAGTAGATTTATTCAAGCTCCAAATAGACTGAATTCTAAAGATAAAACATTTCAAACCACAATGTATTAGAAAGTGTTGAATAGGAAAAAAATTATGCTCAACCTAAATTGCATTAAATAATATAAGTTAGGTTTATCTATACATATAGTTGGATAATGTTTTTTTTTGTTTATTAGTTTATCAATCTTAACAGTTATCTAAAACCAGAATTATATTTCAAAACATTTGCTACTCAAATTGTTATAAAAATAATGAAACTTTTCCAATGCAAAGCTGAATATTTATTTTTATGAGTATTTCCATTTAAAAACACATTTAGCACAAATTATTCATTGAATTCAGTTCATTTCAAGTTTGATAAAAATAAACCAGATATAATTAAGTATTTTCAATATCTAACTAACTAAATAAAAAAAACCCTCTTGATCTGAATAATAGAGTGTTGCATAAATGTAGTTGAAAACTATAATATGAATTACATGAAAAAAATACATCTCTCTGAATTTCATAACAATAAAACAATCCCTCTTGATTTTCAAAAATATATTTAATTATTCAATTGCATAGAAATTTGTATTTGAAAAGACTGCTGCAGTGGTGTTTATTTTTCGAATAAACCAGAAAAAGAATACAACTTTACAGGGAACCATAACTTGTGTTCTAATATTTGATAAAATATTTTAAATAGTCAATTCATTGTGAAGAACAATAAAGGTCTGATTGTTCATTAAAATTTGCATTTGAAAAGACTAGTGCCGAGCTGTTTATTTTTATATAAACAAGATAATGAGTGCTGCACAGCAACTATTGGAATCCAATACACACACACACATACACATAGTAATATAGTTATATTTAGATAATTTTTGCTAAAAGTAAAGAACACCCATCATAAATGACAGAGACTGTTAAGGTCTAAGATTAATTAATAATATATAGCCAATTAATTGATTGTATATTATTTGATGTTGATGCCCGAGGCAAGAGTCAGAATACTGGTTTTCAAGACCTAAAAATATTATTTCTTAAAAGACATGCAGCACAAAATCCCTTCCTTTCACAGAGCTTTTTGTGTTGATAATTCACAATTGACAAAAATCCATCATCATCATTATCATCATTTATTTGTTAATTTAATAGAAGTTTCTTTTTGCTTGGTCGGTTTCGTGTTCATTCATTTAGGTGGAATTTTTTTTTTAACTTGATTTAATCTGAGTGTCAAAATTTGATAAAATTAAAACTGAAAATCAAATAAAACACGCTATCATAGGCATTATTCGACAAAAAAAGCTCTCAGCACTGTTCATATCCCTTCTCACAAGTTCTTGTTGAGGCTTTAAATTAAACTTGCCTAAGGTTCCTTTACTTTATTTAATATGATGCATTTGTTACCTTCAAATTGCAAAATGAACAACAATGTTCTTGTGAGTTTCCGTTCTTTTTTTTATTCCTTAATTCTAAAAAATGTTCTAAGAAACAAATTTTTTTTTGTCAGAATAATTTTTTTCTTTTTAAGTATTTTTTATTAGAAAAGTTTAATCTTTACGTTTCTAGCTAGCTATTCTTCTAAACTCTGCTTGAATTTCCCTCAGATTTAAAAAAAAAAAAACTGAGTAAAATAAAAGGAAAAAAGAACAAAAGAAAAAGCAGAAGTAAAAAAAACAAGTAAAATAAAAGAAAAAAAAGAAAGAAGAAAGAAAAAGGAAAACTAAAAAAAAAACTTCCACACAATCAGGAAACTTCTTTCTTTTGCTTTTTGCAATATTTTTCCTTTTCAGTTAAAGTTAAAAAAAACAAAACTCCTCTGTAATTTCCCACTGCCCTTATTTATCTTGTTATCACAAAGTCTCAAATTTATTGAAACAAATAAAAACTTGATAATTTCCACTTCTTATCTGTTAGCAGGATTAAAATAAATCCTCATCCTAATCTAACTGCATTATCTATGTCTTAAATCAAAAGTTAATAATGACTTTATAATATAACTGAACTATAATTACAACTCCCTTTTTAAAAAATAGCTCTTCCATCAGTATTTTCCCTGTGTTTAGGTTTAGAAGATTCATAACTCTCCCAAGGACATTAAAAAAAATGAATATAACAGATAAAGTAAGATTTAAACTTGACTTGTATGATTTAAAGTCCTATTAATAAAGCAATCCTCTCCATTTTTTAAAAATGTTTAACTATTTATTTTTATAAATTAAAGAATTTAGCTTATTTAGTGTATAAGCATCAATTTATATCAATAAAATAATAAAATTAATCCATTATCACCAGTTGATTTTCAAATGCAGGAATCCTTAATTCCTGGAAAAGGAAACAAAATGGTAAACAAAGATAAGCTATCATTTATGTTTGTATAAACTGTTTTAACAAAACTGACATGCGGAAATGCAGGGAAGAAAAAAAACACTTCATCCTTAAATAATGAAATCAATATAACAGTAGTCAGCTGATAATAGAATAGTGAAGGAAGAAATAAAACAAAAAAATAATTGGAAGTTCTGAAAAACCAAAAAAGAACCCCAAATATTGAATGCACATGACTAGCAAAATAAGATATAAAATTTCACAAGTCCTGAATAAACTAAAAGAAGAAACCCTGTTTATATTCTGATGACAGAGGAGATTGGGCAAAGGTGACAAGCCAATAGGGCTTTATTATCCAGACCAGGAAAATCTATTTGTCTAAACGAGAACTTCCAGAAATATTGTTTTTAAAGATGATGCTCCTCAAGGAATATTGCTCCTTGAGATTATGAATCAACTAAAAATAGGTACTTCATGGAGGAACTATGGGACCTTATCATCTGAATTAATAAAGCATATCTGTAAAATGAGGAATTCTTGGAAATTTTTTCAGAAATATTGCTACCTTGTATTTGCAGATATGCCTATAGAGTTATCTTATACAGGGAACTGTTTTTTTTTAACCTGTGGAAATGGGAATTAGTTGTCTATAATCTTATAACATTAGACAATTTGCTTTGCATTTTTATTGTTCATCTTTTTTCATTCTTCTCTACTTGCTTTGTTTGTCATTAGCTTTTATTTAGGATACACAACTCTCAACCAAACTATTTAAGTACATGATGTTTCAACAAAAACATACACACACACATATATATACTCATACAAATCTTTAT
>JAUZSX010091213.1:0-18674 GCA_034780655.1 Idiosepius hallami
TACGTAGAACTCTCCAGAAATATAAACTATTTTATATATATATATATATTTGTGTATGTCTGTGCGTGTGTGTGTGTGTGTGTATTTACACATAACGAGAAAATATATTTTCAGACAATATTAAAATAAATTATGAGACGTATAAAAATATTTCGTTATTTATTTTAAAAGCAAAACATATGTTTGGAAATAAATAAATAGCATCATATTACCATATGTATCATAATTAGATGGGGGGGGGCACAGACATACAGAGATAGAAAGAGAGAGAGAGAGAGTCAGTGGGGGAGGCACAGACAGATAGACAGAGAGATGGAAGAGAGAGATAAAGAGAGAGAACGAAAAAGAGAGGGGATGTATATGTATATATTTATTCAACATTGTAGTCGTTTTCTCTAAGTTGTCTGATAAGCGGAAAGTTTGTGATGATCGGGAAGAAGACGTCAACAATGTCAGTTAATCTCTGACTAGGATTTTAGACTTCAATTCGAGGAAAAGAAAAAAAACACGGAGCAAAATCTGCATAAATAGTTTGGCTGACAGAATATCTGTTAAAACTGCAAACGACATGTCAATGATGGAACTGATCTACTCAAAAACCATTTCAATCTTCTAAACTTAGGAAAGAACAGTGTTTTTAATAAGCCCAGCTACAATATAGTCAAATTGAAACTCAATTACGGCTGTTTTAGATTTAATTCGAATTCAAATCGATAGCAAAGTTTTTAGAGATCGATCGTTCAATTTTTCTCACAATTAGTAAAAAAAAAGAAAAAAAAAAAGAAAGATACTAAAAAAGAAAAAAAAGAAATGACCGAATCAACAGTAAAAAAAGAAAAAAAAAAGAAAAAAAGAAAATATATTAAAAAAGTGAAAAAAAGAAAAAATGAACGAATTAAACTGATGTTAGTAATCTTTTTTATAAAAAAAAGAAACTATTTTATAAAAAAATAAATAAAAAAATTAATTAATCCAGAAAAAAAAAGAAAGAAAGAAGAAAAAAGTTTGATTAAAAAAGAAAAAAAAAGAATGTTTCTCAAAAAAGAAAAAATATATGTTAAAAGGAGAAGAAAATAATTTTAAAAAAATTTAACAAAAACACGTTTATCTCCAAAGAAAGTTTTAAAATAAAAAGAAGAGAGAGAACGGCTTGACATGGTATTTCCAGGCATTAATTCGAGAAGAATCAAGGGCAATTCATTTCAAGATTAGTTTCGTATTGACTGCAAGCAAAAATCACTTGGAATATTTAATATACTTTGACGCAGCACGCTAACAGGGTGTGGACACCCTAACCCACGAAACCCATCTACCCACGTTTAGTGAATTTAGGGTATAATATGTCGCTTATTTGAAGGTTCAATAATTTAGCAAATATTTTGAATCATTTAAATCATGAAACAGACAGAAATAATGGTATCTTAATGAAAAAACACGTTGGCACAAATATTCGATAAAGATGAAATATTTAAAGTCCAAAGAAATCAAAGTTTATAATATTTCAAATTCAAAATTGACTTATTTTCAAGCAAAAAAAATAATCAACTTCAAAATGGAACAATCAACTTCAAAATGAACAAATCACCTTTAAATTGGAAAACGACTTCAAAATGAGAAATAATAAACTCCAAATTTAAAATTGATATCATCAAAATAGATTTGATATTCATTCTTTTATTTTTAATTCAAAGGGATACCAAATAATATAAACGTTCCTACAAATGTATTTAAATTTATATCCTCTATGTTAAGTAGACAGCGAATTTAATAGTTATATTTCATATACATAGTTGGCGCAAGTCTCAGGCTAATACGATTGGAGATACCTCTATTAATTTTAGCTTGGAGTTAATATAGCCTAACCACTATTCTAGGAAAAAGTTATAAAAAGAAGATATTTGCAAATAGGATTTTCTCGATATTAAATAACCGACAATTTCAGTATGAGGTAAAGAAGGGTTCATTTTGAATGTCTATTAAATCAACCAATCCCATGTAGAACTTGGTTAACATCTACAATCTAAGGCAAAAAAAGTAAGATAATTTTAATAAAATCTGGTATTAGGAATATTTGAAAGCAAGGAGTGTCTTATCTGATCATCCTTTGTTACCAATTGTGAACACGGTTTGTTAAAGGTCTTTCGCTGACGATATTTCTTTTAATTCAGCCGGATATCTTATGATGGGAACCGGTGTCTTTTATGTGACTTAACCGTATAGAGTCAGGCAGACACACACACACACACACACACACACACACACACACACACACACAATCACACACATTCCCTCATATTTATGTATTTTCTCTCTTTTTTTCAATTGATTTTTACGGATTGGACACTAAATTTTTAGATTATTTTAAAAAATGCAAAATATTCAATATTAAAAGATTTGTATAATACAAAGATTTGGCAAATATTGATCCTTCATATTTTAACCATTAAAAACTAAGCTTATCTCGTTTTTGTTTTCTTTTCTTTTAACAAAAACTGCGTTTTTAAAATATTTCTTTTAAATTTAATATATATATATATATATAAAATGATGCTGATAGGAATAAATCTGTAGATCTATCCTTGCTTGAATTCTCAGTTAGAGTGCTCGATATCGGTGATAGAGCGTACATAGTTTAAAAAAAAAAAAATAAAATAAAAGGTAAAATCCAAAACCTGGAAAAACGCCGCTGGTTACTGTCAGTTTCACGCTTACGCGATCGTCAGACCAATTTTTTTTTGTTACCTTTTATTTTATTTTATTATATATATATATATCTAAATGGCATATATATAATTATTATGTACAAATCTAAAATCTAGCCCAAATTGCCAACAAGTTTTGGGGTAAAAACCCCTAAAGCTCTGGATAATTAATTACTCTGTCATTTAATTCACATATTGGCTTCCATCGTTGGTTGGTTCTAATCAAAATGCCACCTCCAAAAAAAAACCTTTATTGAATTTTTGCCAATGTTTTTTTCGTTTATTAGTTTAGTGTAAAATCTATAATAATCGACTAAAAAAAAAAATATTGGTCGCGAAGAAGCTATAGTAAACGTCACCTGGGACGGTACGTTCAAATGTTATCCCACTGACCCCCGCATTATCGCACTGTTTTCAATAAAACATTAAAAATTCTGAAATCGATGAAAAAGAGAACAATAAATCAATACAAATATTTATAAGACATTAAAAAAAACCCCATTAACTACAAGTATAAATCACAGTCGTTCCAGCTGGTTAATATTTGGTTAATCCCCTTGAGAAAGGTATGAATCCTCTTATTAACACCAGTCATTACATAGTAACCCGTGTATTTAAAAAAAAAACACAGCCTGGATGCATGATAAAAACGATTATTTCCGGTCTTAAATGACCTTTCAGTTAATGCAGGGAACAAACGCTTTTCATCAAGCAGTATAACAAGATTGATATGTCGTAAAACAAACCAACCAATATCAATGTTATTTTCTTCAAACGATTCAATAACAAAAACAACAAAAACAATTTTTTTTTTTTTTTAGTGTTGTTTGTTGAAATATTGCTGTCTGTCCTCATCTTTAGACGTTACGTTACCGTTTTGTCTTTCACGTTTCGGCTAACTAATCCTTGGGCCTCCCTTCTTTAGGTGTTTTAACACTGAACGAGCGAGAAGGATTATTGAGTCTTGAAGATGTATCGCTGGCTGGAATTACTGTAAACAGGTGAAGAGAGGTCTTCCGTCTAACCACCACCACTGGTGAGTGGTACCACCAATACCACCACCACCACCAACAACAACAACAGATGAAAATAGTCCGAAAAATGAATGAAGCAGTGGTCCCCTATTTTTTTTACATGGCGGAAGTACGTGGTACACGACACGACTTGAGATCTTTCATTTTTCGCGGCACACACCACACACCACACACCACACCACAAAAAATATTTTCTATTCATAAAGCCTTTTTGAAATAAAATCATAATTTAATCATGCTTTTATTTGTCCGACTAAAACCTTAATTTACAACGTCTATGATTTACAACATCTAAATATTAAATAAGAATTATCTACAAATGTTGTATTAAAAATGAGATAGATGATAAAAGCATAACGCTTACCAATTATTATGCAAGAAACGTTTAGGTTCCAGAAATTCAGTCATTTTGAATTACGCGCTGTGCTGTGTGATCATGATTAAGAAATTAAATGTCTTCATTAAAAAAATGAAATTAAATGTCTTCAACTCATTATCTCTTCTTCGCGGTCCGCGGGCAAAGTCTGCAGTGGGGAGCGCACACAGAGTGGTTGGGAACCACAACCACACCAACAACACCACTAACTGCTCTAATAAAATAGATAAAAAGAAACTTAAACTAGTTGCTTTCGGTATTAAATGACAAAAACTCAACTCAAAATAAAAACAAGCAATAATAACGGTAAGCAAGGCCTCTCGATTGGACTTCACTTTATTGGCATATTAACTAATCACTCACTCACTACTCACAACACACGGCCATTTGATATTGAGAAGAAAAAAAACGACTGTTCACTGAACAGGTTGTTTAGATAAACTGAAGTTTTAGCATTTAACTCGGGAGGATTAAATATCGAAGTCATTAGCATACCTTTCCCTAGGGAATTTCTGAAAATGAATTGAAGTGAGATACGAATCAGTGCCAGTGCACTCACTGCTGGTGTTGCACATGGTGCAACTGGTGCACTCACTGGTGCAGGTGCATTAGCATTCAATGCAAAGTCGAAATGAAGTGAAATAAAAAAAATCATTGAATGCCAAAAAAACGGGTCTAATTCTGGTTTAAGCTTAAAAAAAAGATAATTTTTAAAAATCTGTAAAACGAGTTTTAAAATTTTACACATTCGCTTCTTTTTTTTTTTTTAATTTCATTTTCCTTTAAAGGAAATTTTTTTAAAATAAGCAGATAAAAACAAAATATCCAACTTATTTAATCTTTCTGTTCAATGAAGATACTTTTTCCCGGACTATGACGTCACATTCAGATCAAAACATTGAGGAAGTACCCACATGGTTCTGTCAACAAAAACAAAACCTCCACTGATTGGTTCATTTTTTACGTGCCCTGACAAGGTACACAGGTAATAAAAAAAGACTGTAAAAACCTGTATTAACCAATTCTATCTGAACCCAGTTCACTTAACTAATACAATTAAAGAGTTCTGGTGACATAAGAGCTAATTCGAGATATTATTTATGCATAAAAACTGTTATTTTTACATTATTCGCTCCAAACATGCGTACATTTGCGTCATTGAAAGTAACCAATCAGCAACGAGCTTGTATTTAATGGTTCGCTCAATTTCCTATGCGTGTGTGTCATTGTTCCACAACATAAATAGTGAGAGAGAAAAAAAAATAACATAAGAAAAATGATTGCGACTTGCGACTAACTAAACTCTATTCTGGATTTTAATTTATCATCTTTGATTGGTTTTTCAATTAAAACCTTTGGAAATATCTGTTACCAACCTCTACGAGCGATCATTTCCTCTATTTGGAGTTTAATACTTTTATTTATAATGAGTTCTTTTAAAATATCCACAACAACAAAACCGATAGTAACTGCTAGCTTTGGCATTTTGAGATTTCAATAACAATTTTTTTTTCTTCGCGATTTTTTTCCTCGTCATCATTTGGGCTTTTGTTTTTAATTTGTTTTTGTTAATTTTTTTTCTGGGGGGGAATTTAAAGATGTCTTTTTTCGACCTGTTCTTCTTACTAGGGAACCTTAGGCATCTCGGGGCTGGACACCACAACAACCTCAATGAAACGTACAACAACAACAACACTGTCCTCATCAAGTGTTTTCCTAAGGTAAGTTGAAAAATAAATAAATAGATATAGTCTTCTATATATACTTCTTCCTATGATAAAGAAATCGTTATTTTTATTTAATTAATTTTCTCTCACAGAAGAAAAATAGATGAAATAAAAAACATAAACATTAAACAAACACAAAGACAGAAAGACAGTATGTAAAATCTTATTCAAAATAAATACTAATACTTACTTCCCCCCCAACAATTAGTAGTAGTAGTAGTAATATATATATAATAATAATAATATTATTGTAAAAAAAACATTTTTTGGCATTCCCACATTAAAAACAATATATTTATTTTCCAGTTGAAGTGTTTAATTTTAATGCTTTTATAAAAAATTATTTTATTTTTATCTAAATTTTTTATTCAATTAAAATTTTTTGTGTGTGTGAGGGTAAAATAATAATAATAATAATAAAATAATAATAATTGATTGACTTTGAAATTTCAAACAAGTGTGGTCATAAAGTGGGGGTCTGGCTTTAAATGTCTTCAAAACTGAGCACCGACTTAAAGACCCTAAAACCAGGATATAAAAATAATTTTATTCCACTTGGCATTTTTTTCTCTTTTCTGTTTTATTTAAAAAGATTGAATTTCAGAATTTCTTTCAACAATCGTCCCCCTCCCCTTCTCTTTTAGAAAAACAAAAATTCTTTTTTGTCTTTTTAATATTTTTTTTAAATAATTTTTTAATTAAAAAAAAAACAATTCGTTTTGATTTGAAAATTTCTTTCTTTTTTGACGCGTTTCTTTTTTTGTTATTGTTTTCTTCTTCTTCTTCTTCTTCTGTTTGTTTGGCACTTTATTTACCAAAACTCATATCCGAAGCTAAACTTTTTTTCTTCCAATTATTTTTTTTTTAAAGAAAGATTCATGAAAATGAATGGTTTGAAATTTATTTTTTTTTAGATTCTAAAAAAATTACAAGAAATTTCATCGATGTTTAAATAATTAAATAATAAATTAAAATGCGTTAATTTGTTTAATTTTTGAATAAAACAAAATTTACCCAAATTTCCCAAATCTTATGGAAAAAGTGAAAACATCTTCCAAAATAATAAAACCTAATTCTTATCAGAAATTATGCTTATTTGATTAATTTTCAGCCTTTTTTTTTGCTGGGGGGGGGGGTTAAGTAAAATACTTCCCCCCCCCCAAAAAAAAAAGTTCTTTTAAATGAAAAGCAGTTTTTTTTTGAAATTAAGAATAATCCTTCCTAAAAATATTTTTCTTTTTAAATTGAATTTTATAATAAATTGAATTTAAGTTTTTTTTTTTAAATAAGAATTCTAAGAGAACTTGTTGGATGAAGTGAAGTAAATGTCGTTCTACGTAGTGTGATTTTATTATTATTAACCAAACTATTGATTGACATTAATTATATTTTTGACCGTATTGTTGGTTTATATTTATTTACCACTGTTATTGTTAAAATGAAAAAAACAACAACAATAGTCCCAATCATTTTTCATTGTCTTTGGTCTTAAAAATGTTAAAAGGTCAGAGGTTTTTTCTTAAATATATATATTTTTTCTATTTGTTTTTATTTAAACTAAAAACAAAGAAATTTTTAGTCTAAAAAAAAAAAAAACAACAAAACCCCAAAAACATAAACTCTAAAAAAAAAAAAGAACCCCAAACCCCCAATTTTCATATGTGTGTTTATGTTATATATATATATGTATAGTTTCTTCTTCTTGCTCTTCTTCTTCTTCTTCCTGGGGAAGAAATGATAACAAATAAACATTTTGGGTTTACAAAAAGTCTTTTATTTTATTTTCCTTCTTTAGGATGTGGGGTGGGTATTTTTTTAAGGTGACTTTTGGAATTAAAAAAACAAAAACAAAAACAAAAACAAACCCTAATTCTTTATTTAGTAATTAGTTCTTCTTCGCACTCATTTATTTACCTTAAAATCAGAAACCTAAAGTTTGTTTTTGTTTATGATTTTAAAAAAAGGTACAAATATGTTTTGTGTGTGTTTGTGGTGTTGTTAGTGTGATTGTGGTAGTGAATAAGTAACCATAACCACACTCTAACAACCAATCACCACTACCACTAGAAGTGTGTGTGTGTGAGCACCACACCACCACACACCAGTCAGTACCAGTACCACATATACAATCAAAGAGGCACACACACACACACACACACACACACACACACGACCACAAAACAGTGCAGCAGCAGCAGCACTAGCAACAGCAGTGAGGGCACTTTCACTTTTTATCAATTAATTCTGTTTACTTTTGTTCGCCTAAAACAAAACAAAAATGTACTAAAATAAATGAAATAAATTTTAATGACGCCTTTTCTCTCAATTAAAAAAAAGAAATCTAACCAAAACAAAACATTTAAAACTAAAACCCATTTAAGGTAAAACAAACAAATTTAAATCTTAAATAAAATTATTTATTGATAGAACTAAAAATTGTCTAGTTTGATTGTGAATGATTTAGGATTAAAGTTGAGGTTAAATTAAATTTGAAATTTAAAAGCAAATAATTTCAAAAGGTTGATTTTTAAAGATAAAAAAAACTTGATAAAAAGTTAGAAAGTTTTTTTGTTTTACGAAGTTTAAAGTTTCCACTTAAAAATATCACTTTTTGATTTTAGAAATTTAAATATATTTTTTTTTTTCGTTATTTTAATTTTTTTAATAAACATGAAAAATCTTCGGAAGTACGTATAACAACAACTCATAACAACAAACACATTTAAAAAAAATATCTAAATAAAATAAATTAAGAATTTCATTTTTATTTTATTTCACAGTAAATAATTTCAGAAAAATCTTAAACTTGTTATTTCGATATAATAAAAGGTAAAATCCAAGTTTTCAAAGAAAATCTTTATAAGAATTTCCAAAATTTTAATTTAAAGAAGCGAGATGGGGGTGAGTGAGTGCATCATCGCATCATTGTGCGTCTGCGTCAAGTTGACCCTAAAAGGTTGGGGATAATGAATGGATGACTCCCTTGGAAAGAAAGGCCTGTAAAAGTTCAGTTTTGGTCAAGTGAACCCTTGACCCCAAATGGCTCTTAGGCTCCTTTTTTCTTTCTTTCTCTTTTCATGATGAGAGACAGCTTCTTCTTCTTCTTCTTCTTTGTGTTGTCGCTTTCTTTAGTTGCTATTTTTTTTCTTCTTCCTTGTTGCTTGGATCAAAACAAAGAAACTAATTGTGATAAAACCTGGCCTCTGTGTGTGTGTCTGTTGTGACGCACACACATACGTACACAGGGATACACGCACACATTTAAAAAAAAGTCATCATCATCATTATCATGATCCTCCACTTTCTTTCTTTCTTTCTTTCCATAAAAATAAGCATGACTTTTTTGCGGGGTTTCATTCTCTCAACCACAACAAAGAAGAATTAAAAAAAAACTTTTTCAACTCTCGTAAACAAAAAGTTAGAACCCAATTCAACTAAAAAAAAAAACATTGAAGACTTAAAAACACACACTGAACCACAAAATAAACACTCTTGTAAGTTAATTTAAAAAAAAAAATTTTTTTTTTCAATTATTTTTTTGTTTTTTTTTAAAATTCATTTTTTTAATTCATTTAATTTTTTTTGTACATTTATTTTTGTTTTTTTTTCTAATTTATTTAATTTTTTTGTGAATTTATTTATTTTTTTAAAAGTTTTTTTAATTTTTCTGTTTTTTGAATTCTGTTTTTTTTTAATTCATTATTTTGTTGTTTTTCTTTTAGTTCTCATTTGTTTTTAGTTTCTAATTATTTTCGTTTATTTTTCTTTTCAACTTTAATAAATTCAACTTTTATGAAAAGAAAATTATTTTTGTTTACTTTAAAAAAAAACT
This sequence comes from Idiosepius hallami, assembly GCA_034780655.1. Classification (NCBI taxonomy): domain Eukaryota; kingdom Metazoa; phylum Mollusca; class Cephalopoda; family Idiosepiidae; genus Idiosepius; species Idiosepius hallami. The sequence continues at coordinate 9,672 of JAUZSX010091213.1, forward strand.
GAACTTTTACAGGCCTTTCTTTCCAAAGGAGTCATTCATTATCATTAACCTTTTACGACCAAAAAAAAAAAAAAACTGGAAAAAAAACAACTAAAAACAGGTCTTAAATGTACCTTTGTTTGGTAAAAATAGCTTAAACTAAATAAGTACTCAAACACAACTCTAAACAATTCGTGTTTTTCTTCATCAACACAAGAAACAGAAAATCAATGAATTAATAATTATTTGGCCAGAGAGAAAGAAAGAACAAGCACTTGTTCATTTTGGACAAAAAACAAAACAAAAACAATAAAACCCCAAACAAATACCCCCTCCCATCGTCCTAGCTTTCACCATCGACGGTTTGGCTTTAATTATTTAATTAGCAAATATTGCTAATTAATCAAGAAAATTTGAATTTTTCTATTTTTTTGGTGTTTTGTTTAGTCTTTTTTTTTTCTTTGTCGATTTAAGTTGAGTTTTGTTGTTGTTGGGTTTTTTCTTTGTGTTGTTGTTGCAATGTTTCAATTACTTTGCAATTGTGTTTTGTAACAAAACAAAAGAAATATTTTAAAAAAAGACTTGTTGATTTGGAAATTTTTTAATTCCCTACAAAAAATTGTTTGAATTTCATTTTAAAAAATGTCACTTAATTTCTTGGTGTTAAATGAAACATTTATCCTAAATATTAAAATTAAAGTCGGAAAAAAGATTCCGTAGAAAAGAATAAAAATGCTTTCTTTTCAAAACAAAAAGAAAACCTTTTTTCACAGAGAAAAAAACAAAACATTTGAAAACCAAAAAATAATTTTAAAAAAAATCAATTAAAAATATTTAATTTTTTAACTTAAATTTTTATTAGAGTTGGAATGAAAAAAAAAAGAAACTATTTCAACTAAAAACCTGTCTAGTAAAAACTTCAAAAATATTAATTAAAAATTTTTTTCATTAATTAAAAAAAAAATAAAAAAATTGAACCCTTTCTTTCCATCATTAATTATTTTACCAAATATATTTTTTAATTATTTTGACTTTTTCGAATTTAAATTGAAAAAAATATTCAGATTTATTTAGTATTTTTTGTGAATTGGAATGTTTAGATAATTCATTTATTTTTCGGGAAAGAAGTTTACACAAAAGAACAAAGACGAACTAAGACGATTTATACCGAACTTGAAAAAGCAGACAACATCAGAAAGTGTGTAATTTTGTGCACCCCAAAACACACACACAATATGTATATGTGTTTGCATTTATAAAAAATAATTTGGTTTTCATTCAAATAGAGCAAGAAACTTCTTCCAAATTGTGAGCATTTTCAAAAAGCAAGGTTTTTCTATTCTAAGTTGTTGGTGATTTGTGTTGTTGTTGTGGCTATAGCGAAATGGATATTAATAGTCTGTTTCTAGGGACACACATCGTAAATGTAACTACACATATGTATACGCTCGTGTGTGTGTGTGTATTTACATTTGTGATGTGTGTCCCTAGAAACAGACTATAAATATCCATTTCACTGTGTTGTTAGAACAAGGAAATAAAGAGCTCTCTTCTTGCGTAGACTGAGTGCCAGAGAGAGTAGTAACAAATGAGAGAGACGGAGGGGTGAGAGGGAGAAAAATTGTAAAATTAATTTATTTCTTTTGTTTTTGTTTGAATCATTTTATTTTGGCTTCCTTTGTTTTGTGAATAAAAAATAAGAAAATATTTGGGACGATTTTTAAGATGAAATAATTTAAGTGAAAAAAAAAAGGTTCAGGATTTGGAAACGTTTTTTATTTTTTTAATATTTCGAAGTTAAAACTTCCTTATGGTAAAAAAAACAAACTATTTTTTCTCTTTGAAATATTTTAAAATTCCTTATGGTAAAAAAAACAAACTATTTTTTCTCTTTGAAATATTTTAAAATTATTTTTCTTATTAAATATTGTTTTAGAAATACATTCATTATGATTTTTAGATTATTTTTATTTTTCGAAATGTAAAAAATAAATAAATAGACCGTCTGAAATGTTTTTAAAAAAAACTTATTTACTAAATTGTTGATAATTATTTGAATGAACAATTTTTGCAAATCGACAAATTCATAATTCATTTATGAATGAAAACCATAAAAAAACTCACAATTATTAATTTAAATTTCGTGTTAAAAGCCATTACAGAACCTCTTCGACAATGAAGGTACCAAAACGAAGAAAGCTTCACTGACCTATTTTCTATTTTATGGAAGGACAGTGGGGCTGTTGTTGTCGTTGTTATGGCTATAACCATTTCCAGTAGTAGCCAAAATTTATTTTATCTACAATTTTTAAAACTGGAAGTCTGTCTATACAAATTTTGAATACATTTTAACCTGAATACTTTTATGATTAGAAAGAGCTTATTTTAGTCGTAAAAGAAAATCTTTTATTAAAAGTACAGAATGGGCAGTAAAATGGCAGTAGTGGTAAAGTTGGAGTTGTTACAGTTACTCTACTACCGTAGTTTTTGTCTGCTACCATACATACACTCATTCGACTCTTTCTTCTTTTTTTCTGTGTTGTAGACCTTGAATAACAACAGATTTTTAAAAACATGCTTACATTAAATGCTTTTATTTTATGATTATTTTTTTAATGATGAAATATTTGTTCGTTTAGATTTCGATCGTTTTTTAGGGATTATTTTTTTACGCAATAAATAACAAAACAAAACATTTTTTTACCTAATTTTATTATAAAAAAAATTAAAAAAAAATTTTTTTTCATGAAAAAAGATTGAATTTTTTGTTTTAGTGTTTATTTTATTTTTTTTACCTTTTAATGGATTAAAAAAAAAATAAAATATAGCAATTAAAAATTTATCTGAAAAGACTGAAATTTTAAAATGATTTTTTTTTGGGGGGGGAATTAAAATTGTATGAAGAAATGGAAAAAATGCTTTATAGATTTTAGGAAAAATTGTTTTTTTTTATAAACTATTTTTTCTGTCTTTAATTTTTATGAAAAAAGTTTCTTTAAAGTTTAAGAGTAAAAAAAATTCAAATGTTTTGTGAAAATAATTTTGTTTTTTTTAATTAAATTTACTTTTTTAGTTTAAAAAAAATTTATTTTTGCTTTTCATTCATTTTTTTGCTTGTTTTCTTTGTTTCTGAGTTTTGTCTGTCTATTTTTTTTTCTTCCTTCGTCTATATTTCTTTTTTTCTTTTCTTTCTTTCTCTCCTTTCTTTGTCTTTCTTTTTCTCTTTCTTTCTCTCTCTTTCTTTCTCTCTCTGTCTCTGTCTCTCTCTCTGTCTCTCTCTCTCTCTCTCTCTCTCTCAGTGTGTCATTGTGTCTGGTCTATTCTTTGTTCCTTTTTTTTTCACTGTATTCAGCATTTCATCTTTGTCTTTTACTTACTATGTCCTTTCTTTCTTTCTCTCTTCTTTCTTTATCCCTGTTCTTTCTTTCTTTGTTTGTTTGTTTCTTTGTTTGTTTCTTTCTTTGTCCCTGTTTTTCTTTCTTTCTTTCTTTGTCACTGTTTTCTTTCTTTCTTTCTCTCTTCTTTCTTTCTCTCTTCTTTCTTTCTTTATCCCTGTTCTTTCTTTGTTTCTTTAACTCCTTTCTTTCTTTCTTTCTTTCTTTCTCTCTTTCTCTCTTCTTTCTTTGTTTCTTTAACTTCTTTCTTTGTTTCTTTAACTCCTTTCTTTCTTTCTTTCTTCTTTCTTTCTTTCTTTCTTTGTTCCTGTTTTTCTTTCTTTCTTTCTTTGTACAGTTCTATGTTTCTTTTTCTATCTCATCATCCCTGCCAGTTTATTTTCCCTTTCTTTTTCTCTATAACTTTCCAATCTATTCAGCACAGCCATTTTTCCCTTCCAAACTCATCTGCAAGACGAACAGCTTTTTTTCCCACAAATCTCAAATGAAATATCATTTTTATACAGGGTGATGCAGGCTGGGCAACAGCTCTTCTTCTTTAAGATTGAAACTTGCAATGATTCCTTTGGAACATTACCACTGATTGAGGCAGATGCACAACAACCATAGATTTCTATCACTCTTGATTTTTCATTCTGTGACCTACAAATTGTGTGATAAAAAATAATTAGCAAACTAATGCTAATCCTCCTCAGAATATCAGTATTTTTCCACGAATGCAGATGTTGCACATTTGTGAGAATTTGATAATTACAACGCAATCTCTAATGAAACCATCACTAATGGCAGTAAATATTTTTGCAGTGGATTGTAATTGGTCAGATTTTGGGCCACACAAGTGAAAATTTTGGCATTCAATTTTTGTGGATTAAAATTGAATTAATAAATGCAACTGAATTTTAATTAATTAAAAAAATTAACTAGACCACTAGAATTATTGCCCAGAACCCCTTGGGGTGGGGGGACTTGCCATTAAGGTAATTATTTATAAGAAAGCAAGTAATAATTTTTGTATACTTATTTATTTCTAATGATTTTCTCTACTAAATCCTTTTCTAAAGCTTTTTTAAGGTAGTTTAAGAAGCTTTACACAAAGGCAATACCTTACATATGCAAATTTTAGTGGTACAAATCATTTTTTGAAGCTATTGTAGTTCCTTTTTCTGAAGCATTCTACATATAAACTGGATATCTTTTTTTTGACTTTTGTGGTTTTATTTTCTAAAGAGCTACTGTTAGAGATACAAACACAACAATCTTATTTTTATAAGTATATAGATATGGCCTTTAAAAAATTGCCTTTAAAGGTGGTTTCTTTTTAAAGTGACAATACAGCAGCTCATTAGGCCCTTTTGTAACATTTCATTAACTTTCTGTTAATTTTTTCAAGTAGACAACTTTCGTATTTCATTAACTTTCTGTTTGAGTTTGTGGAATGAAAAGTGCATACGATGCCAGTAACTATTTTTGTAAAAATATACATATTATGTAGAATCTTCATTCTAGAGGATTTAAAAAAAATGGACAAATAATGTGGGGAAAAAACCTCTTTTATAGGGAAAACATATTTGGTATAACACTGTTCAAGCACTTTCAGAAATTCTTGGAGTGATTAAATATCCACGGTATTAAAAACCATGTGATTAAAAGTCTAGTGGTTAATATTCTGTGATTAATAGTCAGGTTATAAAAAGTCTATCCACTGCAGAGATTATGCCCTAACTCTACCAGAGAAGTCTTTTGGCATTACAGGATTGCTTTAAGCAAGGGATGGAAGGCTTAATAGTGAACAACAATGTAACAAAGCTTCAAGGAATAAGAATCTTGACAATCTTTGGATAAAATCCTCCATTTTGGAATAAGGTTTTGAGAGGAAGAAATTGAAGTCATAAATTGTGCAATGTTAGATGTTTGACCCAGGGTATCAAGTAGGCTTCTTCCCCACCCCCAATGGGTATCAAGTGTGCTTCCTTCCCTAAGAAGAATTTGTGTGCACCTAATCTGAATATTGATAAAACCATTTGAATTTTTTAGTATCTTTTTATAATAGAAATTTAATTTTAAGTGTCATCATTATTAGAAAAAAATATTTTTTTCTTGTTTTTAAAATTCTCCTTCCTCTTTCCTTGCATTATTATTATTATTACCACCATTATCATTATTGTTATTTGATTGCATTTGTTGCATGAAAAGCTTGAGGCGCAAGAGTTTTTGGTTGTAAAAAGTCACAGATGTTTCGAGAAATACATAAAAAAATGAAGAAAAACTTTTAATGTTTATTTTTCAAGATTCACAAAATATTTTGTTGCTTGCATTGCAAGCTGATTTGAAAGTTTCTTTTTTTTTTATCTTAGAATTTTTGGACTTTCTTTTTTCTTTCTTTTTTAACCTTTCTTTCTTTCTCTCTCTTTCTTTCTTTTTCTCTTTTTATTCTTTCTTTCTTTCCTTCCCTTTCTTTCTCTGTCTCTTTCTTTCATTCTCTTTTTCATTTTTCTTTCTTTTGTTTTTTCTCTCACTCTCTCTCTCTCATTTCTCTCTCCTGTTTAACTCATCAACTCTCTCTCTTTCCCTCTCTCTCTCTCTCTCTCTCTCTCTTTCTCTCTCTCTCTCGTAGTATGGTGTTGGTCTACAGCTGGTGAGAAGGTCTCAAATTATTTTACTTTTTAAACTGGTTGAACAACTAAATTTATTAACCGAATACTTGCTTTCATATAAAAATCTATGAAGAAGAAACGTTTTTTTTTTCTTTCTCTATTTTTTCTTTATTTAATTTCAAATGATATTTTTGCCATCATGCCCCTTCCCTCTAAATTTCATCAGGTGTTACACACCTTGTTTGTTTTCCAGCTGTTGGACCTAGCTAAACAACTCTCGAAAAAAAAAATTAGTTTTTTTTATTCTCCTCCTTTACGGTCATTTAACGACAGGAATAATTCTTAATTAATGTATTTTTGTTTGATTGCAGTATAGAACTCTCTTTTAACTAGAATATTAGTTTAAAACTACCAAAATCAAAAATAGCCTAATTACCATTTAATCGAATCTATCATGACAGAAATCATTCTCCACCAAAAAAAAGCAAAAAAAAATTACAAAACCAACTTAACAAACCAGAAATCCCACTACCAAATAAAACAAAACAACAATAAAATAACATTAAATAAATACAGGTGTGCGTGTGTGTGTGTATGTGTGTGTGTGTGTGTGTGTGTGTAGCTTTTTGAAAAGTCTTTACATCCTATCGCCAAACGAATTTAATGTCTATGGAAGTCTTGGGGTTATCCACAGCGTAAGTGTTCAAATGAACGTATACGAGTATAAAATGGCTGATCAGCATAGACACAGTCAATGGCGTTTGCTGACTGCCAATTTTTTGCCTATGCAGTTATCAAATCGCACAGGCAAGCAACTGACAGTCACCAAAGGCAGTTGTCTCTTTGTCTAGGCCATTCAATTATTCATACTCTATCACTGACATTGAGCACTTTAACTATAAATATAAGCATGATTTCTACTATAGATTTATATAAAATTATATATATATATTTATATATTTGGGCAGTGACGGTGGAGCATTGGTAGAAGCTCGGCCTCTGCAATAGTATTACGCGAGTTCAAATCCCAGTCAAAACCATCACTTTCACTTTAGCAGCCTCGGGCTGATGGGGCTCGTTAGCTCGGGAGAGCAGTTCATCTAGGTGAAGGGTAACACCGAATAAATAAAGCCCGGGTAAGAGCATGTAAAAATGGCCTTGTGCCAAACTTGGGGGTGCTCACCAAGTAAATATCATACTATCACAGTCCTATTCATTATCACATAAGTCCAAACCCGTCATTTTTACCATATAGAATAATATTTATTTTTCTTGCAAGATGCATTTAGTTGGATTGCAATGAATCATGCAAACTAGGTTAGGAGGGAATCTCATGTCTCTTGGGCAACGTCTCATTGCAGAAGATTAACTCTGATTGGTTGACAGTTGCCAGGAGATTTCACATTCGTCTACTCTAAATCCTGATAAGACAGAATCTAAAACAACAGAATATCACTATTTAAGTTCGATTGGAAATGTTTTTCATTCTCTCAGTCTTTCTGGATATCTGATTTTGACGACATATCAACCTTTTTGATTATTTAATGTCGAGAATAACGATTTTTGTTTATGATAAACGCTTGGATTTTATTAAGTAAAACCAACACTAGAATCTTTGTAACAATAATTAGGATAAAACAGAGCAATAAAACGAAGCTTGGGTTGTACTCGTAGCCCAAGGGTTTAATTTACAAATGTTTATTCCAGCTGTTATTGTTGAGAAGGAAGACCTCTCCTCACTCGTTGAATTAGTCTTCTTGTTGTTATAGAGATTTCCCAATGAGTCTCAGTCCTCACCAAAAGGGGTAACTCTAATCGGGGATGTTTTTTTCTGGTTCATATGGTTGGTCATTGTGTGGTAGATGTTAGGGGAGACAGAAAGTCTTTCAGTTCGAATTCGACTGCTCATGGTTATGAATCGCCAACCACCATAGTAAAGTACTTGATATTCCAAAGTGGTCACCCATCTTAGTACTAAACAGGCTCTACATTGCTTAACTTCAGTGATTTAACCAGAACCGCTGTCTCCAACCTGACTGGACCGTACTTATTCCTACTCTTGTACACTGTTTGAATATTTGACCTTTCTTTGCTCAAAACTAATTTCTTGCCCCTAATACACCACCAAAAATATCCGGAATTTACCGAGCGCTGATCGATAAATTCCGCTCTTATAAGCCAGTGATGATATCATTATAATTTCTCAAGGAATCACATCTTACCTCGAAGAGTTGGCTTATCTAATGAAACATTGATTTCGTAAGCAATTGAATAAAAAAGATGTCGGTTTTACCTTTGCTTGTATTGGTTTTATTTATTTATCTTTCGATAGATAAAGACTATCAGAATACAAATTCCGAATGCAAGAGTGACCTTTATGGATGGATATTAGACGTCACAAAAAAGTAATCAAAATCGAATGCAAAACGCAGAAACCCCTGAAGAGCATGACATAATAACACAAAGATGGACAACTTCGCATCGATAGATAAAAACATTGAAATTTGAAATTTGTGTGCGAATGTGCCATGAAGTATGTGTGTATAAATATGTGTGTTTGTCGATGGCTGAGTGAATGTGTTTTACGCTCAAATCACGTAGGAGATAGCTGTTCCCGCTAGATCACAGAAGTTAAGCAACGAAGAGCCTGTCCAATAGTAAGATGGGTGGCCTCTTAGGAATATCAGGTACTGTAACAGTGTGCCAACAAGGTGCCAAGAGCACTAGCCGGTTAGCCTGCGCAGGGCTAAGCACCTTGCCAAGCGAATACAAAAAACAAAAACAAAAAAAAAAAACGGTTACGAACCCAACTCCTTGAATCGGCTCTACACCCGCCGATAAAGGGAACTAAATGATAGATTGAGTGTTTGTGTGTGTTTATGTTTATTGAATGTATGTCTGAAGAATGTTTGTTTGTTGTATTTAATTATAATCATAGGCAAACTTACTCTACAGTTTGACACACACACACACACACACACACACACACACACACACACACACACACACACACACACATATATATATATATATAT
>JAUZSX010091324.1:0-18672 GCA_034780655.1 Idiosepius hallami
ATATTAAAAGAAATATACGAAAAATTGAAAGGATTTGTTTTAAATAACAGCGACAATGTACGTCGTTATTGTTTAATATATATATATATATGAGAGAGAGGGAGAGAGAAATATATAGAGAGATTTATATATATATATATATATATATATATATATATACATATATATATATATATATACATATATATATATAAATTATGAGTGTGTGTAAGTGTGTAAATTGAATTAAATGGACGAGGGCTTTTCAGTCACAGACTCTCAATAATTTTTTACATAGTTTAAAACTCCTTATCTCAAAGAATTCCCAAATAAATACGATTAATTTCTAATGTTTTTTTTTAATACAAATTCATTTTTACAACAACTATGAAAGATGAAGACAAATGAAAAATACATAGATTAAAACATCTCATCTCAAAGAGACCCTCAATAAATAAAATATATAAGACAGTATGGAAGAGAATATGTTGGATTACAATCAAACTGGGCGGTCGACGTGGCCCAGTGGATAGGCAATCGGACTTCAGAACTGTAGTACGCGAGTTCGAATCCAAGTTGTTACGTCTACGTTGACATATCCACTAATACCCTTGGGAAAGGTATGACTCCCCATATTTCCTCTAGCTATTGATTAAATAGTGCAACTTGTATAATTAAAAAAAACTATGTGTGTATAAAAAATAATGTTTATCTAAATTAAATGCTCTCGGCATAAAAATTACCTAAACACTTTGATATGCCGCTAAACACAAAACAAACAATCAAATAATATGAATTATATAAATAAGTAACCTCTTTATTTATCTAATTGTCATCATTATCTAGACTAAATCTTATTCGCTGAAAGCACTTTTCCAATCTAGTTTGGCGTAACGAAAATACTTTCGGATGATTTTATACACTATTCATCTCGATAGTAATTTAGAAAGAAAAAAAAAGAAGTAAAACTGATACAATGAATAGCATACACGTTCCAATCTCGAAAGTTCTATAACTAAAAAAAAATCGACAGAAAACCATTGTATCAGTGATTTAATTTCCGGTATGGTGTGGCCCTGAAGGTGACTTACATCTTAGTGTTTTGATCGAGGGTTTTTGTTTTTATTATAACCCCATGATGGTGCAGGAATACCACGTTGTTGGGTCAAGCAAATATGAAAAAATTATCTCAGAATTCAGCTCTATCATTCGACACACGCACAAGTGGCCTTCCTCTTCGCCGAGCTTCGTCTGCATTGAAGTAGACAAGATAAGGACTTTAATGCTCGAAATTTCAACAGAAAATCAATTGACCGTCCACTGATAAAAATTTGCCTAATTTTACGATAAAAGGTGAATAGAATGTCAAAAGAAATAACTTATAGTTCTGCAATTATTTTCCTTCGCCATTATCCGAGAAACTTAAACTTATTCTTTAGCAAAACGGTGAGGTCTACTTTGGCCTCGTGGTTGGGCAGTCGGTCTAGGAAATCGTAATACGCTAGTTCGCATCCTAGTCGTTCCATCTGCGTTCTTAATAGGACTAATACCCATTAGAGAGTTATGAATCCCTCCACATTCCCTTAATTATTAAACTAGTGCAAATTGTGTTTATAAAAAAAATGTTCTCGCCATTAAATGACCAAAAAGTTGATATGGATTAAATAGTGCATATTGTGTTACTAAAAAAAACAAACTTTGATTGAGAAAATGAACGTTTATTAAAAAAAGAATTGTTCTCGGCATTAAATGACTTAAAAAGGTTGATATGGATCAAATAGTGCATATTGTGTAATTAAAAAAACTACGAGTGAACAAAATGAACGTTTATAAAAAAAACAAGTACTCGGCCTTAAATGACCAATTGAGGTAAAACAAAACAACCAACCAACCAAATACAAAAATAAACAATCAAAACATGTTGATTAGTTGATTTGTTTTTCGTCATATCAATTTTTCGGCACGTAAAAATGGCTTTGTGCCAAACTTGGTTTGGTGCTCTACCTAGTAAATATTATATCATTATTTTCAGTCATTTAATTCCGAGAACGATCATTTTTTATGCATTAATTTATACTGGGTACATTTTTTTTTATCTTTTATGTGAAGATAATACTTATATTGAGAGTAAAAGTCTGAATAACCTGGATAAAGATAACTGTAAACTGTCGTTGAGAGTAGTTTTGATTTGATTTGAACTTAATCCTTTAGACCCTAAAGGGCCGATATATCGACCCTGGGGACATAAGGCAAACGAAGACACACCAATATTTTGACCCTAATTAGTTCCTCCAATATAATGGCACTGAGTAACTAATTTTTGATAATTTAAGATCCTAAGGATTAAGTTTGTTTTGTGTTTAACGGCATATCAACCTTTTTAGGTCATTTTAATCCAGAGTACAATTACTTTGGATAAACATTATTTTATATATAATTTTTTTAATAACACTAGTTGCCCTATTTAATCTATAGCTGGAGGAAAGATGGGGATTCATACCTTTCCCAAGGATATTAGTGGACATGTCAACGTGGATGGAAAAACTTGGATTCGAAATCGTGTACTACGATTCCAAAATTTGACTGCCTATCCACTGAGCCAGTTGACTGCCCTTCCCTCAAAGGCTTAAGTAATTCCTGTGTGTGTATGGAATACTAGTGAAGCAATAAAAATTGAAGTCTAAATTGTGAAAATCCGTCAAGATTAGCATCATCCTTTTTAGGTGTTTACTCTATTTGTTATCTGGAGAAATGGGCTGATAAGCCTCTATTTATGCAAACCACTTTCAAGCATAAAAATACCTGGAACTTGTTTTTCATCACTTGTTGCCGTCATCGTCTATCGATAGTCTGGCATAAACATTAGGCGCTCGCGTGTCAGATAAACCTAGCATTTAAAATAATGATAGATAAAAGCGAAACTCATCTGGTGAACACCTGGGATTCGAAATTGTTTAGTTTTTTTAGAAGAACAAACACCGATGAAAGTGTTGAAATTTTCTTTGCTCTTAAATATTAGACATTTATGTTTTGAGCTAAATAAAGGCTGTTCTAAAATGAATGAAAACTATTAATTTGATTACCATTTATTACTAAAATAAAATACGCTAAAAATGTTAACATTTTCTCTAAGCTAATATAATAACAATTGAATACTGAAATTGTAGTGCCTTTAGCAAAAATTTTAAGATTTATTTATTTTGAAATAAATCCAGGGTGTCCCAAAATAAATGAAACCCATTAATTTGATTACCATTTAATACTAAAATACGAGGGAGTCTATTCAGGTAGATAGTTGAACTTCGGAATCGTAATACGCAAGTTCGAATGCCAGTCGTTCTATTTGTGTTCATAATTGGACTAATACCATGTGGAAAGGTATGAATCCCCACATTCCGTACAGCTATGGGTTAAATACCAATATTGTGTTGTTAAAAAAACAACGTGTGTATACAATGATTGTTCTCGATATTATATGTTCTAAAAGTTTGATATGGCGTAAAACACAAACTACTAAAACAGAATACGGTAAAAATGTAACATTTTCTCTAAGATGACTAAATAATGCGGAAACGTTTTTGAATAGTCTTATAAGATTTAGTTTCTATAGTCGTGACCCAAAACATTTTTTCTAATTTTTAAGCCATGGGTTTTGAAAATAATAATTGTTAATCATAATTGCTATTAAACTTAAAAAAAGGTTAAATTCAACTATAAATTTAATCTATACAAATTCTAAAATAAATTTATAAATAGGTATTTTTTAAAGATCGTTTTCCTCAAATAGAAAAAAATGTAAATATAATAAAATATCGATGTTAAAACGACCATAAAATAAAAGAAACCAAGAAGAGAGTGTTCGAAAACGTTAAAAATGCGAAGTTGACCTGCCTTTTATGGCTATGGAATACATAATATGAAAATGTATTGATATTTTTTTAACACGCTTATTAATTTCCCAGGCTTTTTGTAATCAGTATTGCCCTTTACCTAGACTAATTACGCTCATTGAGTTGACGTGTTTTATTTATCCTGTATTTTGAAATCGGTGTTATTCTTACGAGGAACCTTAACTCAGTAGAGTACCTGATACAGTACCTTTATCGAGTTAACATGCCCCATCTGCCAGAGACAGATGAAGAACACTAGTGTAACGATTTTGACTGGGATTTGAACTTGTGTTATACCATTCCAGAATCAAAGCTTTTATCACTCCTAAAAGTGAATAAAATGGTTTGACTGGGATTTGAACTCGTATTATACAATTCCAAACTCCAAAATTTTACCACTGTCGTTTCGAAAATCGGGAACAATTGCTTTATAGATTTTATGATAATAATCTTGCACCAGATAAACTGTTAAATGACACACTTCATAAATAAACTCTACAAATATAATTCACGGTTTAAAAAAAAGATTAGGTTTTCTTCTAATTCTTTTATAGAATAAGTAAATAAGAAAACTTTGAAACAAGTCAATTAAACAAAGCGAATCCATAGAATTTTCAAGTTGTAATTAACTGACTTGTATCTAGCTTTAATCAGAGCGAGAAGATAAATTGTATTAGAAAACAGACCTTGCACTTAAGGTTCATGTTAAATTCAAAACATTGATTGTACTTCTTGATCTCTTCAGTTCTTTACATTCAATATTCAAAAATGCAACAACCAATTACGGTTAAAACATCGTAAGTAGTACAATTCTCCTTACTCACTATATTTTTTTATATAAGCTACCTCCTACAATATACACTTTAGATACTTAAAGCTTTGTTAACATCTGACTCCAAACTGGCCAAATATAATTATTTACTTTATCAAACAACCTTTTGAAAATGCTGCAACTATAGTATAGCCATGAAAATACTAAAAATGGCGACAACCAATTACATTTAACCCTCATAGGTTATAAAGTTCTCCTTACTCACCGAGTAATGTTTTGGACATCCTGCATATCATATGTAAATAAACAAAAAAAAAATTATTGGTAAAAATTATTTTGTCTAAGTAGTTAATGATAAAATTTACAGTTTATTAGTTTAGTTTGAATTTCTATATACCTACAGTGCAGAGTAACCTTTTGGAAACCTTGTACGATAGAGATAAAGATCCTATTCAACAGAGAATTAAATAAACTGAAATATAAAATGTATTTTGGAACACCATTTAAAACTTTATGTTTTAAAGCTTAGCGTACTTTCGTTCTTTCTTTCTTCTCTCTTTCATTTTAACTTTTAAGCTTAGCGTTTTCTTTTTTTAACTGTTTGCAAAAAATGCTATTAAAAATATTTTTCTTTAAAGTCAGTTAAGACTCAAAGCCAACATTGTATGTCCTTATTTGTTTATTTTTTCTTCGTATTTTTTAGTTATAACTTCATAGATACTTTTTTCTCTTTCTTTTTTTTATTTTCTTCTGCATTCATCATCGTAGTGAACTTATGATGTTTTATATTTTATTTTCAGATTTTTTTACCTCATTTGGATTGATTAAATTATTAATGATTTCAATATGCTTTTATTATTACTATTATTATTATTATTACCAAAATCTAAATGCTAGTAACCCTGGCTGTTGTGACGGAACCAATCAAGCTCCGCTTGTGGATGGGGCAGCACAAAATATTATTATTATTTATCAATAATTATATTATTATTATTATTATTATTATTTGATAATAAACGATAGAGATTCTAATGAAATTTACTGTTTATTTGTTTAATTTGAATTTCTATACACCCACATTACATAGTAACTTAATGGACACTTGTACAAGAGAGATAGACATCCGATTCAGCAGAGAAATAAATAAACTGACGTAAAGAATGAATGGCTAAAAGGACTCGACACCAAACATAAATAACATTCGTGCAATCAGTGTACAAATGATTTGTCGGATATCAACATGAAATGCTTCAACTACTTCTCCTTTGTCAATTTCCTCATAAATTGTTTCTAGTCCAGTTTTCCCCGTCCTTAATCTAATAAACACATGTGGCATTAACGCTAAATTGCCAACTCAATTTTATAGCTGATTTGGAAAAACAACTCGCTTTTTCAAACATTCAAAGGCCTTAAGAAATTATAGAGATATACTTACTTTAAAACATTAAATTCAATGTACACACACTCCAAAATAAATTTATAAAGTCGGTAAAAATGTATAGTGACTAAATCTTTATTTAAGTAAACGATATTGGTTTATATCATCCAATGCTTCCCACGAAAAGCTGATTGTTGTTGAAGTTTTATGACATTTGCTTAAATATGTTCGTATAAATTTCAGTTTTTTGTTAATTTAGATAGAAACAAATGCAGTTTTTTTATAGTTAGAATTACGTATTTTCATTTTTTCCTCATCTATTTTTGTAATTCATTTGGGATATCTAAATTCTCTACGCTTCGGGACTCCAATTAACTGACTAGGCTCTTAAGAATACACCATTATCAACATATTGCATATAAGTTACAGATGTACCCCAAAATTTTCGGGTGTATTTTCACTTGCACAATGAATTATTTTAACTGGCAAGTTTTATTATGCATTTCATTTTAGTAAATCAAGTCTAATCAAAGCACACCTAGGGAGTGTTTTATTTATAAAAAAATAATGTTTGTTTGTACTTTTTAGGTCATTTAATATCAAAAACAATCATTTTCGAGAAAAAATTATTTTTCTACATAGGTATTTTTTAATAGCATAATATGTACTATTTAAACATAGTTGTTAAGGAATATGGAGATTCTACTTTTCCTAAGAGTATGTCCACAAGTGAACATTACAGAAATCGAACACGCGTATTGCGAATCCATGGTCCACTCGCCTAACTTATGTCCCACGAGGCTTCCCCACGCCTTTCCTAAGTGTATTAGTCCACAAGTAAACAATACAGAACGACCAAAATTCGACCACGCTACTGAAAATCCAGAGTCCGATCGCCTAACTGCAACCTCATTAGGCTCCCCCATATCTTTCCCAAGGGTATTAGTCTAAAAGTGAACATTACAGAACAATCAGAATTCGAACATGCCTACTACGAATTCAGAGTCAGATCACCTAACTGCAACCCCACGAAGCTTCCCAGTTACAATTTGTAAGGAGTTATATAAATGGATATTTGCAATGCTAAATTTAAACCTGTTAGACAAGCTCGTGTTTAGCTATAAACAAATCAGTTTAGCAGCAAATCTGCTCTTTATGGTGGCATTTTTTTTTAGGATTTAAGCCGACCAGCTCTGGAGAATATCTAATGGATAAGCTCTTAATAATAGTGATTTACAACAAAGGATTATCATGATGATTGATACACACGTGGACAATGGACATTAGTTTTTGAGAAAGATAAATGGAGTTATTCTAATCCATTGTTTGAACTTTTGTTTTTCATGTAGCCTTCGACAGATTTGCTGTCAATAATAATAATAATAATAATAAAGATAATAAAATATTATCAAATCTTTGTTAGATGTTTAAAACTATAATTGATAAAAATTCGATATCTACAGCACACTTTATGGATCCACAGTCAAATTACAATGGAAACGCAAGTTCACGCCAGATGATCGAAGTTAAGCAATAATGATCTTGTTTACTACTAAAATGGGTCAAATAACGTTAAAGACATCGGTCCCTGTCAAATCACTAAGGTTAAGCAACGTAGAGCCTGTTTAATGCTAAGTTTGGTTACCACTTAGGAATATTAGATACCGTAGCAAGTTAGTCGGCGGTTCGTGGGATAATGAGTCAAAAACACTAAGCATTCGAAATAAAATACCTTCCCTCCCTCACAATGAGTGACAATGCGAGCTAAAAAAAGTCGATAATCCCCTAGGATGAGGACAGAGAGCGTCAGAATGCTCTGCAGATTAATCCAAGCCCGAACGGGAGTGGAGAGATCTTCCGACTCAACTACACTTTAGGCATTAAAGAGGTTCAGCTTTTAGAAAATGTTAACTTTAATCCTTTCTCTACAGACTTTTTTTATACTTTATATCTTTATTGAACAGGAATACACTTCGTGGATGCTCTATATAATTAAGCTCTTAACCAGTCATGATAGATTAAAGAAACTTTGGGTTAAAAAAAAACACTTAACCCGTTTGCCCTTGAAGATATCCAAAATTTTTATTATTTGCTTTGCTGTGCCAAATATTCGTTTTAGTTATTCTTTGTGAGCTTAAGTCTAATAATTCTCGTGTTTTCGCGACGAAGGACAGATAGGGAATCACAATGTCAACAGCAATAGAGGAACGAAATTTTGTATAAGATAGGATTACTGGAAATAAGATTATATGAAATCAGCTTAAAACGAGTAAACTTGCATTAGATTGGCTTATAACACAGATGTGTTTATTTAGTAGTATTCGTTTGCTAAGAGTAGAATCTAACGATATGGGTCATCTAAATACGAACGACCGAAGAGCAATCTTACCTTAAATCGAATTACAAGCGTTTTATATTGTTTCCTGTCGTTACTTGATTTAATAAAGTTGACTGAAGCCTTTAAAGTAGAAAAAATAAAATCCTGTGCAAATCATTTATTTCAATTGCAGTATGTTTCTTTAAACAAGGGAAAAGTAATTCGACCTTCTGTCATTATTGGCGACCGGGTAACTAACCTTGGTATATCTAGCCACTAATCCTGTAGGAGGCCAGTATGCCGACAGTTTTTTTTAGCTATACCCATTGTGCACAGTAACTTTTCGGACAATCTGTGTAAATAAACATAAAGGTCATTCAAAAATTTCAGAACAATCCAGATGCTTGCTTATTGTTAGAGTATACTAGTAGTATTGCCCGGTTTCGCTTGATCACTCAGGACTTTGCCAAGGTAACTAAGTAAGCCTATTATACCAGAAATCAGTAATAAATTTATTTCAAATGTATTTCTAATGCTTTTATTTTTTAATAGCTTCGTTTCTAAAACTTGTCTATAAGATATTTAAAGTAGCCTCTTATATAGAAAAAGCAGTCTGGTTCATAGTCAAATTTTAGTGGTCCGAATCATCTTTTGAAATAAATATTGTATTTCCTTTTTCTAAAGAGGTCTTCGTATAAACAGGTTGTTTTTTTTAAAATAAAAATTATGGTATAAGAGCTACAAGATGTTGGGCCTTATATTCACACGATGATCTGATTTTTATCAGTATCTAGGTTTTGAATCCTCTACTATTTTTGATACTTGATAAAAACCGAAAGTTTAAAAATGAAATGAAATTATGCTTATTGGATTATTCTAAAAGGTGTTTTTTTGGCTTATTTTTTAACATTTGTTTTAATAATTTTTGGAATTAATGAATATAATGGGGCCTTACATCTGTGTAGGCCACTATTCAAATAAAACCGTCGAGTGAAAGGCCCCTTAACGGTACACATTCTCTCCCAATGACTCCATGACATATTTATTCATTTGAACTCTTGGGTTCTGTTTAATCCCTAGACTTTTATATACTCATTAAAGTAATATGCTGATACGAAGTAAACAAAAAAACTCTTCAGAAAGCTACGTTTTTGATAAGTTTTAATTACTTTTAAAGTAATTTCTATCAATAAATACAACTTATTAATGGCTATAATTATGTGGCCAGAAAATCAGACTGCAATAGACTAAACAACGAATGGTGGTAATGCAGTTAAAATTATAATCTGGTTTAAAGATTTATTATCGTTCTTCAGAAAAAAACAAAAACAAAAACAAAAAACCTGCCTCCGAGTAAATATAAATAATTGATATAATCTTCAGACAAAAATGAAATAAATCATATTTTTGTTCAATCGCAAAGAAAGATATTGTTTTTCACAAGCCATAAGAATAATAATCATGGAGAGGTCCACTTGGCCAAGAGCGTAGGCATTCGGAATAGTAATATACGAGTTCGAATCTTAGTCGTTCCATTTGAGTTTATAATTGGACTAATATTCACATTCCTTCCAGCTATGGGTTGAATACGGCACATTGTGTTATTCAAAAACAAGGTGTGAACAAAAATAACTTTTATCAAAAAATAATTATTCTCGTGGTTAAATGAACTAAAAAGGTTTATATGCCGTAAATTTGAAACCAAGCCTATGCTAATGATACTTGCAAAAAATAGGTAAAATAATAAGTTTGCTAAAAGTAGATATACAGTTATTAAACATTTTTAATATACTTTTATATAAACCTTTTTATCTGCTTTATACATGTTATTTTGGGATACTAGCTGCAAAAATAAACCTAATTTTGGACTTTAAAAAATTTTTCCTAACTGTATACCAACTTTTGGTCCACACTGTCTAATGATCTTGTCACTGACAATTTCTTTATTTTAGGTGTAATTAAAATCGTTTGCGAAACATGACAACTGTCCTAGAACTGAACAGCCTGTACCTTGTCTCGCTTCAGTGATCTGGTGGGAACCTGACTCTCCAACATGTACATAAGTAATAAAAAGGCTCTACGTTGCTTAACTTCGATGATCAAGAGAGAACCAATGCTTTCAATGTGACTTCCTCTTTGTACTGAAATGGCTTGAGGTTGCTGAACATGAGTGATCTAGCCGGCAACCGTTGTATCTAACCTTATTGGCCCATCTAAGTATTAAACAGGCTTTACTTTGCTAAACTTCAGTGATCTGGCAGGAACCAGTGTCTCTAACATGACTTTACCCATCTTAGTACTGAACAGGTTGTTTTTGTTGCTTATCCTCCGTGTTCTGGTGGTAACCGTAGTCACAAACCTTATTGACCCATCTTAGTGCTCAACAGGCTCTACCCTGCGTAACTTTGGTGATCATAGAAACATTGTCTCCGATGCAAGTTGAACGCTGCCCTCAATGTAGAATTTAAGTGGTTTTAGATGTTAGTGAATAATCACATGGTGACTCTCAATACGAGCAGCAACGTACCAAAAGAAAAGTTGCTGAATTTATTGACTATTTTTACTGAACAAAACGATCAATTTTCGGATAAGCAACCGGTGTATTTGATTACACATATGTGCTACCATTGACTTGGTACGCTAAATGAATGACATTCATCTATCATAAATGATTTGAACAGTTTAATGATTTTGCCATGGTAGGTCGATATCAATTAAAACGGAATTGGCTTTTACGTCTGATGAATGCCGAATCTAATTATTGGTCTGTAGGTTTATCCATTTCAGTACATGATGATTGACTTTTGGAATAAATGAGTAGAAATCAAGTGATTGGCTGATCAGTTGTCATTGGTGACATCAGAAACCAATGAACAGTTGGCCTTTTTCCTTTGAAAGCAATACATTCGCAGTCACCACAAATTGTTGGTTTTCGTCACAATGAAATATAGAGATGTGTCTACGTTACTTTCTGGTCAATATTTTACCAGTGTCTTAAATAATAAAACTCTTCTATTGAATTAGAATTGATAAGTACAAATTGAAGAAGGAAATTACCGCAAAAGTAATTAGAACATACGAAAAAGTAAGCTTTTTGAAAATTCCTTTTATCCTACCGGCATACCACTTCACTAATTCTATGACGGTCTTAGGGCAATCCGTAATCGTAAAAGTTCAAATGAAAAATATATATAAGTCTCGGGGAGAGAATGTGCACAAATTTTGGGCCTTACATTCCTAGAAATTATGGTTTGAAATCTAAAGAGCCGATACATCACCACTGGCGAACTAAGGCAAAAAAAGACAAACAGATATTTTGGCCTTAATATGATCCTCTAATAGAACGACTCTGAGTGACTAGTTTTGCAATTTTGTCAATTCAGAGTCAAAAAGATATTTTAAAAAATTATCAAATTGTAACCTTTTTGTATTTTATAATTGTATATCTGGTTTTGGCCAACCCTGTATACTGATTTTTGCCTATAACCAGTAAAATAATCTAGTCGAAAATAAAGCAATATTTGTTATAAAAAATTCATATCGACCTAAAATACTTGAAATTTGAAATTTAATTCCTTTGTAACCCAAAAAGCCGATAAATCGGCCTGACTGACCTTATTCAAAAACAGAAAAACCGGTAATATAATCCTAAAATGATCCATTCGTGACTAGTTTGTAGTTTTGCAAAGTCAGGGTCCGAAGAATTAAAGGTTAACCTACTTTTGGACTTTTTATGACTGTGTACCAAGTTTGGGCAGTGAGGCAGGAGCATTGGTAAAAGCTTGGAGTCTGGAATCGTATTACACGAGTTTAAATCCCAGTCAAAACCATTACATTTACATTTAGCTGCCTCGAGTGTATGAGGCTTGTTAACTCGGGAGAGGAACTCATCAAGATAAAGGGGTACACTAAATGCAAAAAAACGAGATAGACAAAGCACGTAAAAATGGCCCATATTCCTAACTTGGGTTAGTGTTCGCCTAAGTTAATATAAAACCTAGTTTTGGGCTACCATGTATACTGTGTTATTGCTTATAACCAGTAAAATAATCAAGTCGAACAAGAAGTAACATTTGGTATCAAAAAACGATATCTACCTACATGACTATTTTTCCAATTTCCTTGATTAAAAAAAAAATAACTCGACACCGAGCGTCTTTTCAGAACCAAAACAAATAAAGATAAAAACACAAACACAAATGAAAATCAGTCAAGACCGCCATTTTTGTTCGCGCATGTATTGTATGGAGTTAGAAAGAAAGGGGAAATAAGCGAGAGATTATATCTACGCATGCGCTTCAAGTGCCTCGTTTTTTAAGATCTTGCGTTCGATTGCCTTTTTTTCTTTTTATCTGATAATTACGATGTTTGGTAAAAGTTTTATTTTGTTTTATTTAGAGGCATATCAAACCTTAATTGATTTATTTTTTCTTTAATCCAAGAAAACCCAATATTATACATAAAAAATGGTAGTATTGCCTGACTTCCATTTAGTTAATTAAGGAAACTTATTATACTGGAAAGCAGTTGTTTTATACTAAATTCATTTCTCATGATTTTTTTAATACTAAATTCATTTCTAATCCCTTTTTTCATACTAAATTCATCTCTAATGCTTTTTTACACTGGATTCATTTATAGATGATTTTTTTATACTAAATATAATTATGATGCTTTTTTCACACTGGATTCATTTCTCATGCTTTTTTATACTAAATTCATTTCGATTGAACAAAATAAACGTTTATCAAAAATAATCAATCCCGGTATTATATGATCTAAAAAAGGTCGATATGTCATAGAAACAAAACCAACCCAAACCAAACCTAATCCTCGCAAAAAAAACAAAAAAAAAAACACTAACGTTTTTTTTTCTACTAACTCTTGTATTTTGGTAATTTCCCTATCTTATTCTTCCCTGACTCGTAACATCATACAAACCCCGTATTCACTATAAAAAAAGGAAATCCAGGTAGCTGTTTTTTTTTCTCTCACACCAAGTATGAGCCAGCCACTGAGTGAGTTTTCTTATTTGTTAAAGCCCCGAAATTTTCAATGAAGAGGATGATCAGCGCTGACGACGTACGTGGATATTGACACTGGGAGTAAAATAATCGATTTACATCATATCAATATTTTTAGGTAATTTAATGCCCTGGACCATCGTTTAATATATATATTTTTTTATCCACACATAGTCTTTTGAAAAACACAATATGCACTATTTAATCTATACTAGGGGAATGTAGGGATTTATACCTATCCTAAGTGTATTTTTATCCAAATGTAAACGCAAGTGCAACGACTAGGATTCGAACTCTCCCATTCGAATTTCGAAGTCCGACAGATTATCCACTGTTCCAAGCAGACTTCTTCATTTTTTAAAAGGCATTCACAGAGAGGAAAAAGGAAATAGATAAGAGGTTTATTTTTAAACAGTCACTAAGAAATAATAACCATTTATCGTTGTTTGAAACTTGTCGACACTCTTTTATTAAAGCTTTTTATCATTTGACCCAGCCGATCCTAAGCAAGTTGATATATCACCACTGGCGAACTAAGGCAAAAAAAAGACAAACAGATATTTTCAGTATTCATTAAAAAAAAACTGCTAATTAGAAGGAGACTAAAAAAGCAAAGATCTGTCTTTCGAAAAGTTGACTCATGGGCCAGTGGTTAGGGTTTCGAACCGGCATTCTCTTAGCTCGTGTTCAATCCTGACTAGAGGAACACTTGTTGCAAAAAAGCCCGTAGAGGTATTGCAAAATTATTTTATTGTATATATATATATATATATGTTCGTGTGTGTGTGCGTGTGTGTGAGTTCTTAGGCGCAATACCACAAATTTCTCGTAAAAAAAACAAGAAAAAATTGAATTAAAAATATTGAAAAAAAAAATTAAAATAATTTTTAATGAAACGTGTGAATATGTTTGTAATATAATTTGAATTATATGAATGTGCTTGTAATATATTTTGTGAGTCTTATCTTATATTTTTATACTATAAATCTCTAATCGTCTAATCTTTAAACGGGTCTTATGTCCGGTTTTGAATTTACGAGCATGCGCATAGCTAGACCATATAAGCGCTATATTTCCAGAAGAAAATATGAAATTTAACTATGAACATTGGTATTCTTAAATGGTCACCCATCTTACTAATGGCAAGGTTTGACGTTGAATAACGTCGGTGATCTGACGGGAATCGGTGTCTCTAATGCAGTTGGCCGTATAATCATTTTAGCATTTTAGAAGTGGTGATTCTGCTTAACTTTTTTTTTTCAAATTCTAAGAAGATATGAAGAACCGTTTTTGAATTAAAAATAAAAAAAAACTCAATAAATAACGGAGAAGCGTTATTGAAAATTAAGAAAAAAAATTCATTTTCCAACACGAAGCGTTTTTGAAAAAAAATATTAGCAAGTCTCTGGTGCCGGGCAAAACCAGGCAATACTTCTTGTATAATATATGTGTGGGTATGTGCATGCAAATGTTAATAGATTTAAAATTGAATTGGCTTAAAACGATTAGTGTTTAATCAGAGAACTGCTATAACTGAATTCGGAATGAAAAAAAATTTATGTAGATATGAATCTATTTAGACTTTACAATCATAAGAAAATATGTATTTTTCTCTATTTTTTGAAAATTATTATTTGTTGATTTTAAACAAATAGTTTACTAATTTAGTTAATCAATTAACTAATTAATTAATATCAAAATAATTTTAAAAAAAGGTAAATTTGTCGAAGACCAACGCGATTTTGGGTTCTGTAAAAAATGGAATGAAGAAATTCATAGTTTTCCCAAGGTTATTTACCAATCATGAACGCATATGGAACAAATAGGATTGGAACTCGCGTACAACGATTTTGAAGCCCTACTGCGTACCCATTAGGCCAAATGGAATTCCCCTTAGTTCGGTATTCAAATTGTACGTCGTAGCAGGTATGTATTAAAAAAAATATAGCAAAGTAGGAGACTTACAAGTTAAAATGAAGGCGACCTACAAGGGCTTACTCTAGCATAAACATATCATCATAGTGATTTTTATGGTTTCCTGTATCGTGTCTAGATTTCTATGGCATGTAGAAACCGATCAAAGGAAAATTTGGTAACTCAAAATATCCAAAAAATGAATGACATCATTTTGAAAACTTTTCTATCCCATTAGGATCGTGTATATTTTTCTACCGGAAAAAAAATCTCTTCGAAATTTTAACTCAGCTTAAAATGTTTCATCGATTTGTGAAATGATATTCTGTCGCAATGTTAAAATAATGTTTTTTTTTTGTTTTTTTTAAGAAATAGATTCTTAAAAAATCTAGATTTTTTTTCAATTTACAAAACTTAATATGCAGTCTTAAAATGCATTTGCTACAACTATAGCTGTGAAGGGAAAAGGAAAAAGGTATCGATATAAGTATATTGAGATGACAAAAAAATCATGACGTATGCATTTTCTAAACACATGCTACACGCAGGTGTAAGAATTTTATTCGTGTATCTTTAAATACTAGAAAAAGATATTTTATGTACTTTGAGAAAATTAAATTAAAT
Organism: Idiosepius hallami; assembly: GCA_034780655.1. Lineage (NCBI taxonomy): Eukaryota > Metazoa > Mollusca > Cephalopoda > Idiosepiidae > Idiosepius > Idiosepius hallami. The sequence goes on from JAUZSX010091324.1 coordinate 15,899, forward strand.
TTGAAATATACTCCTCGTTTTAAGGCATATCAACCTATTTAAGTCAAGTAATGCCAAGTTATTAGAAAATAATATTGTGTGAAGCCCTTGCTAGAATAGAGGATCTGAACTAAATGTTAAGTTTTTAAACTCGTAATACCCATCTATCTATCTCAACTCTGTCCAAACTTACCTCGTCCTTCTTCTCAGCAATGGGACAAATACAGAGGACCAAGGAAGCCATAAATTACACTACAAATTGACATCGATCATCATTTTGCAAGATCCTATATTGGAAACAAATAATAGCCTACAAAGTTGGTTTTTTTTGTCTATTATTAGAAATCAGAGTTAGAATTTTAATCATAGTAAGGAGCAATCAAATTAAAAAAAATTAACAAACAAATTAGATTATCGAAAGATAAATAGAAACAAGTAACTAAAGTGTTATTTTGAGCGATCGCACCAACTAAACCGGTCGGTCAAATTGTCTTGTAGACACCAGTTCCTGCTAGATCATCGAAGTTAAGCAACTCAGAGCCTGTTCAGTACTAATGAGGGATAACCTCTTAGGAATATTATTTACTCTAAGAGTGTGCCAGCAGGGTGCCAAGCACAAGCTAGCTAGTCCCAGAGAAGACTTATTGTCACTGTATCTTCAGGAATTACCACTGGACATTGGCAGAGTTGAAAAATTTTGCTAATGGCGGGTGTGCAAATCGGACGCAGCTAGGTGAAAATCCAGGTAGGGTTGCACCATACAGTCCTAGATTGAAATGGCGCGGAACTTGCTGGAAATCAGATGAGATTTGTTGTCATTGACTACTTCAACAGAAATCACTGGTTGCTGGTTGTGAGAGCGCCTGGGAATTGGTGTGAGATGATGGTAATAAAAAAATAATAATGTTGTCATTCTGACTTAAGTATAAACCACTGCTGGGTGTGAAAGCGCCTGGTGATTGATGTGGAATACAACAACTACAACAACAACAATAATAATAATAATAAGAAGAAGAAGAAGAAGAAGAAGAAGAAGAAGAAGTAGAAGAAGAAGAAGAAGAAAACAAAAATAAAAATAATAATGATAAATAAGTAAGTAGAAGGAAAAAAAAAGTATAAATTTCATTTTTTTAAAAATGATTTTTTTTTCATTTCCACTGTTTTCTTCTCTTTATCGAATCAAACAAAACTTCAGTTTTCTCTGATCGATAACTTTGACTGGTGTCGCATTTTGAAAACAGCTTCCCTACTAAAAAAATCACTGAAAGCGGATATGCAGTTTCAAGAACGCACACTTAAGTTTTATTTGCTACACGAACTATCAGACAGACACAGACGTATGCCTCAACAAAAATTGGCCCACCAGTTAGGCAGTCAGACTTCGGAATCCTAATACGCGGGTTTGAATTCTTGTGATCCCATTAGCGTTCAACATTTGATTAATGCCCTACGAAAAGGTATTATATTTACTTGGTAGAGCACCTAACTAAGTTAGTCACAAGGCCATTTTATGTGCTCGATATACCTCGGCTTTTTTAATTCAGTGTTACCCTTCACCTAGATGAGTTGCTCTCCCGAGTTAACGAGCCCAATCTGCCCGGGGCAGCTAAAGTAAATGTAATGGTTTTGACTGGGATTTGAATTCGCAGAATACGATCCAATACCCGAGTTTTTTACCAATGCTCCACTGTCACTTCCCAACGAAAACGTATGGATCCTAATATTCCCCCAGATTTGGTGTAATAGTGCGCATTGTCTTATCCCCCCCCCAAAAAAAAAAACCTACGGATGAACAAAAAACTTTTTCAATAATGATTGTTTAAGGCATTCTATGACTGGAAATGGTATGAATCTTCCCATTTCCTCTAGCTATGGATTGAATAGTGCATATTGATTTATTAAAAAGACTATGTCTCAACAAGAGTTTCTTATTATCTATTGTTTTAGGCATTATATGATCTAAAAAGGTATTATCCCTTATATTCCCTTCAGCTATGAATTAAATAATACGCATTTCATTATTTAAAAAAAAACTACATGTGTAGATAAAATTTCATCAATTAAATTCTTTTAGGGTTTATGTGATGTTTAACTCGGATTTGAACTCGCGTGATTCCGATTCCAGAATCCCAACTTTTATCAGATCTGAAAATGAATGTAATGATTTTGACTAGGGTTTGAACTCGCGTAATCCGATTCCAGAGTTCAAACTTTTATCACTACTCCACGCTGGAGGCTTTAAAAAGAAAATACGACAGGAGGCGATAGAAAGAGAAATAAAAAATGTAAAATAGTCTCATATTGATAAATATTTTGATATACTTTTAAATTGCATCTGGATTTCGAATTCAATTTAATGAAATACTTAACAAAATTATTTCCCTTCCCCCTGGCCTAAAAACTAAAGAAATTGCTCATTAAAATCTTGAATAATGCAACAAATTTCTAAATGCATTCATTTTAATTTCATGTATATATTCTTTTCTATAGATTATTTCTGCATTAAGCAGTTTCCATTGTGAAATCGAAAAACATTAAATGCTTGTTGACGCCAATTTCCAGCGATATCTCGGAGAATGCAATTTTAAACGATGCTCGTTTTACTTAATATAGAAATTTTATACATCACTTTTGAAAACATTACGCGGTTCGCAAGAGTACAGATCGACTCAATTGCTCGATTTAAAAATAAAAACGATGATTCATGCATACAGTGTATATTGGCATTATTAAATAAAATCGACTTGATTTAAATAGATTATTAAACGAAAAAAAAAAACGAGAGAGAGAGCAAG
>JAUZSX010091542.1:0-18665 GCA_034780655.1 Idiosepius hallami
CCACTTTCCCCCCAAATGCAAGGACCAACTCACTACTACACCGAACTCTCTAGTTACATGACCACAAAACATCGGTAGTGTGGTCATATGGTGGGGGGGTCATGTAGAGAATTGGAACGACCGATCATACGGGTCACACAGAAGAGTAACACAGTTGTGTTACTAGTAGTACAAATACGGCTCGGGCCTTGTATCAACAGACGACGACGACTACTACAGTAGTCAACGTAACTACCTTACAATTATAAAAATCAGATTGTTGTGTTTGTATAAAACCCTACATCTGTAACTCTTAAAAAATCAAACCACAATAGTTATTTAAAAAAAAAACATCCTGTTTATATTTAGAGCTTTTCAAAAAATGAATCAACAATACTTATATTCAGAAAAAAAGATCCGGGATACTAAAATTTCCACATATATGGTACTGATTTTCTAAATAATAAGCTTCCTTAACTACCTTAGAGAAAAGCCTTAGAAATAAATTTAGTAGAGAAATGAATTTAGTATTAAAAGGCATTAACTGCTTCCCTATATAATAGGCTTTCTTAATTATCTTAGTGGTAAGTCCTCAGTGCCAGGCAATACTTATAGCTCTATATTTATAATTCTATCTGCACATTGTCTCTCCCCTACTGTATATACACATACAAAACTGCCATCTGAAAGTCATCTTGTTGAAATTCATATTTTAAATAACAATTTGTAACATGCTTAGTCATTACATAAACATTACTTTATCATTTTGATTTTTTATATCTTTCATGCATGATCCAAAAATGATGTTTATCTATCTTTCCTTAACTTTTGTCACAATAACTTAAATTTCTGTAATTAATTTTTTTTTGTTTTTTGAAGAGTTGTGTATCCATAATCATTGCAATAACCATGGCGCATGTATTATTTTGAGAACACATTATACATATGAAAAAGTGTGCAAATGCTATGGAAAATTTTCTGGCATGTACTGTGAAAATGGTAAGTCCTTTTAATATTTTGTTTCCATAAATTTATAGATTAACCAAGATTTATTATTTTCTTATTTGTAAGAACATTAGTATGGAGCCAGAGGCATCAGTCAATTCAACTTTTTGTAAAAGTTTGATTTTTGGTTGTAGTTTAGGGTCAAACTAAGAATTTTGGTCCGAGTGGACAACAATCAGAGTGCGTCTTCATATATTTCCGCCATTTTACAAATCTAATAATGTCAGTATCTTGGAAACTATTCAACCTAGAAACATAGATTTGGTGTGTATACCTAGGTTTTCACATTCAAGGAATCCAATAAAACCATTTTTGACCGCAATAGAGCATTTATTTGTTTTGAAAAGGTAAATTATACGAGAAACATTATAGTACAGAAAGGTTATGAGGGGTGAACTGGGAGGAGATCTACGGGCCCTTGGGCCGAATATTCACTGGACGCCCTTTCCCATTTTTAACAGTCAAATCCCACATAGAGAGGCTGCGAAGCAGGTGATCTGTACATATTGACTTAGATAAGAAAAATTTTAGTTTAAGATTATTGTGTGACCATTTCTAATAATAATTGAAATCTTACTTGGTATCAGAATGATTAATCAATATTTTCAAATATTTTAAGATATGATGATGATTTATTGATTTTTTTGTGGGGTGAAGGGAGATTCTAATTTGAATAATGCAGTTTGACTGGTGTTAGTTGTTATGTGTTCTATGAAGGTTTTTTTAAATATATGTTTTGTTGTATAGCCTTGGTTCTAAAAAAAAAACTATCTAAAATACCTTTACCACAAGGTGGGGTCAAGAGGTAATACTTTTATATACCACAACATTGCCATTGGATTCCTTTATGAACTATTATACATTAATTTTTAAAAACTGTTTCTAGGTACTTAATGCCATACTGTTTCTAGATACGTCCTTTTTTTTTTAATTCAGTTGAGAAAGATCAATATAAAATCTGCAGTGTTTATGGTGGTATGCATCATAGAAGATATGATGGGAAAATGATTCGATTTATGACTCCATGTGAATACACTCTGACAGAAAGTACAGCGGGAAAAATCTTTTCAGTTAAGATTACAACTCATCAACACAGCATTACAAAAGTATCCATAACATTGGAAAATGATTTTATTGAAATATTTGGAAATTTGGAAGTAAAAGTAAGTAACAGCAACAAAAAATTACTTTTTTTATTTTTTTTTTGTTTTTTGATCATCCATTAGAAATAGAATATATCTAAAAAATGAATGTTGGTAAGCGTCGGCCATTACCGACAATGTAACTCAATACTATCTGATGCATGGTCAGGCAACCAGTGAATAAATAGAATATACAATGAGAATAATAAAACCAACATTAAATTTCAAAAAAAGATAGATCAAAAAACAATATGAACCACTTTATCATACTTGAAGAAGATCAAAGGTGAGTTTGGTCGAAACATAGAAAAAACAAGTAACAATAAAGATGAGGCTCATAGCCTAAAACATTGCTTGTAAAATTGATCATAACTCATCTCAAGGATTCTGAAAAATAGAAAAAAATTACATATTATTTACAATTTCATTAACCAATCTAAATAAAACTGCTGTGTAGATTAATTAATCAGCTTTGTTATTGTTGTTGGAGCTTTCACTGTTTGTTTACAAGTTAAAATGATATTGTATTTGCATTTAAAAATTTTTGGTTATGTAAGTTTGGTATAAATGGATTAATTTTCTTCATATTAATAAGGTTAGGCAATAGTATGCTTGTATAGTACAGTGGTAGGATGTGCAAATCAGAAAATGTTAGGTGTAGCCAAAATTGAGAAAAATCGCATACCATTTTTGACGTAGCAGCTGCATTTTATAAGTGATTTTTATGATTGAGTACTTAAAATATGCACTGATAAAATGTCTATTAACATGCAAATTGTCAGAAGGAAAACAAATTTAGAAGTTGGCAACATAAATAAAAAATTCTTTAACTGAAAGAGTTCAGCAAAGATTTAACCATAACTTCCAAACCATGCTGTGGATCTCCACAATCAGCAACTCATATTAATCATCATTTTGTACATCAGCGTGTGAATTTTTGTTATAATCAAAGTTAGCTTAGGTTCTTTTTGGACCAATAAAGTGCCAAAAATTTGGACAGTCTATGAAGTGAGGAGACCATGAAATGATATTGAGGGGAAACAAGTGAAGCATGAATAGGATATTTTTAATCCTAAAAGAGTCCTTGCAGCATACCCAAGAGTTATTCCAAAGTACTAACAAACAAAATAATATAGAAATCATATAGTTACAACTTTTCAGAAAGTTTTGTAAAAATTCAAGGCATCAATTTTTTGTAAAAAGCATACAAGTGTCACTTTAAGCCATTTTCCTCCAAAATACCATCCTCAAAGGCGATCAGAGTTTTCCTGGAAAGCTGTTCTGTTACTTTTTTACTCATTATGTTTAATATATAACATTTGTGCAAAATTTAAAAACATTCCTAGGCATAGTTTTTGAGAAAAGTGTGAACATATGAAAGTGCTTTCCACTCCCATTTAACCCCAAAAATCCCAAGATACAGGTAAAAGTAAGCAAACAGTGCAATTTTTGGTCTTAACATAAATCTGACTTCACCACAATGCAAAACTACTAAATAGATGTATACATTAAATTTTTCGACAAATATAATAAAATAGCCTCAAAAAGGGTTTTTTTTTAATTCTAAAAGAGCACCTGGGGCATCCCAAGAGTTATCCCGAAGTACAGACCTACAAAATTATATAGAAATTAAGTAGTTACAAATATAAATTCAGTATTTCTGAACGTGACAAAATTCTGGTTAGCGTCCCCCAGGGCTTTTTGGGGGCTAAAATCAACCAAAAATGACACTTTTTGGACCATAGCATTTGATCCATCCATTAGATTTTTCTAAAACTTGGCCAAAATGTGAGGGAATTGTCCCAAATGTAAATTCAGTATTTCTGAATGTGACAAAATTCTGGTTCGCGTCCCCCGGGACTTTTTTGGTATCATTTAACGTTTCTGTCTAAAATATCATTATGTTTCTCTTTTTTATGCTCCATTCACTATGCACCCATGGGGGATTATGCATGCTTCACTTGTTAACATTGTTGTATTCTTCCCATATTCCATATTTCTATTATAATGTGGGACATGAAAAATTTAAATGATGCCTATCCAGTACTGTGTAACAAGTTTTGTTTTTAAAAGTTTATTTTTAGACCAATCTAAATTAGTAAGTTATTTCATGTTTTTATTTTCATAATTGTATTTATGAAAAGTTAATGTGTAAATAAAAGATGTATTAAAATTAGCTATTTTCTGTAAAATGTGATTTTTGTGATATTTTTTCACCTGGGAAACTAAGAAATCAATCAAGTTAAAGTATGCATTTTGGATGACTTATTAATTGCTGACAATTTTGTTTACACATGATTATGACAATATAACTTAGACAAAGTAAAGCACAGAATAACACAGTTTAATTTTGACCGAGAGGGGGATATATATATATATTTGTTTCGTACTTTTACTATAGATCAATGGAATCAAAAGATGTCTTCCAATTAAATGCTCATATGAATATATGATTGTTTATTCTGGCTTCTGGGTGACTTTGTCAACAGTATGGGGTTTAAAAGTTCGCTTCGATAAAACCCATAGAATAACTATCTGGCTACCCTCATATATATCTTGTCCTCTGAAAGGCATCTGTGGTAATTTCAAAGGTGATCATCTCAACGATGACTGTATAAAGAATTCATTAGCTCATCCATCGTAAGTATTTTACAGTTATATCTTATGATCAATATTTTCTTATCTTTTCAGAGATAAAAGAAATTTAGCTTTAAAATTTTTAAAAACAATATTTGGCACAATTAAAATTTGTTGATTCTATGCCAAACTAGCAGTTCTGCAGGATGATTTGAAAGAAACTACCTAATCTAACACAACAATGGTTTATTTTTTAAGTGTAATTTCTAAAATTAATGAATGTGAGTTATTTTTTTTCAGTTTTTCAAAGTTATTTTTTTCAGTTGAGCTATGAAGACAGGAGTGGTACTATTAAACCAATCAAGATTTTGAACTTCAAAATTTATTTTTCTACATAATCCCCACCATACTCAATGCTTTTTTCGCCAGCAATGAACAAGAAGGTCCACTCCACATCCAGACAATGCTTTGTCACTCATATTTTTGTCCCCACTCTGAAATCAACAAAATCACCTCCTAACTATCAATATTCAACAAACACTGGTGTCTGAGGATTGGTTCAGTTTTTTCTGGATGGAGGAATTCATTGATGCATCTCTGCTTCTGATATGTTCATAACAGGGGTTGCTTTCTTTGAGCCTCACACTATCAATATCTGCAACACAGATGGCACTTTAAAGTTGTGTATGCATAGTTTCAGTTATCATTATATTGCAATTTGAAAACTTTACCTGACTCATTCAAGCCAAATATAATACAGGAGACATTTCTTTGTAAATGACCCTCGTAAACAGAAAAAAAGAAAAGAGAATAATTCTCTTATGTTAAAAAAATGAGAAAAATGAAAAGTACAAGGATGAAGAAAATTGGGTACCAGTGGTGACTTCAAGGATTAGGCTTGTTGGGCTTATATATATCGAGGCAATATTCAACTAAATATTTATTCAAAATTTCGACAAATAAATTGTAATGCTCAATATTTGTTCATAACTTCAAATTACAAAAAAATGAACTCTTTTAACTTTTTGCTTAAAAATACATTTTGTGGGTATTGTTATAATAAATACTAGAAGTATTACCTGCACTGGGGGACTTGCCACTAAGATAATTAGGAAACCCTATTATCTAGGAAATTTATTTCTAATCCTTTTTCATACTAAATTCATTTTTTATGATTTTTATACTAAATTTATTTCTGAAGCGTTTTTTATACTAAATTAATTACTAATGCTTTTCTTTGGGGTATCCTTTTAAATAGAAAGACTGTACGATACATATGCAAATTTTAATGGTCTAAATCATTTTTTATATAACTATTATGGTTTTTTTTCTGAAGAGCTCTGCATATAAACTCTGTTTTTTTATGATTTGTTTTTTTTTTAATAAAGAAGTTACATTAAATTTTTTTTATAATTATTTTTATATTTGTTGAACAACTCTTGTTAAAGGAAAAACAATATTTTTTCCAAAAACGCTTTGTGTTTGAAAATGAATTATTTTTTCCTAAATTTCAAAAACGTTTCTCCATTATTTATTTATTTTTAAATCAAATGCTTTTCTTCATATCTTCTCTGTGTTTTTAAAAAAGATTTTTTAAGCAACAATCTCCACTCCTATGTTGTTAAAATGATTTATATGGTGAAGTCATGTTGGAGACACTGGTTTATGGCAGATCACCAAAGTTAAGCAATGTCAAGCCTGGTCAGTAGTTAAATGGATAATCATTTAAGAATACCAGTGTTTACAGTTCAATTTGTTGTTTTCTTCAGGAAAAGTAGCGTCCACTTGATCTAGCCATGCGTGCTTATAAACTGGAAATTTGAAATTGGATGTAAAACCCAATCAAACATAATGATCTCATTCATATAAGTATATAGATAGAAAAAAAAAAGGCCGAAGAACCTTGGCCCTATCAATCTAAAGAAAGAAAGCGAGAAAGAAATTAAAAAGAAAAAAAAAGTTAAAAACTAAAATCAATAAAAAAAACTATTTAGTCCCAGATTTGTCTCAATCATGTAAAGAAAAAAAAATGGAATTTAATGAGATTGCCAAAATGAAACTAATTCAAGTCATTTTTAGTTCAGTTTCTTTTTATTTTTAATGCTCTAAGTTTTTTCTTTTTCAAAGAACACATTTTTACCAAGGCTTATCATTTACAAACGGCCAAGTTCAAGGTATTTTAGCAGAAAATATGATTTGATGATTTGTATATATTTAAACTGGAGTCTTCGCCTATGTCATTGGGGCAAGTCCACTTCGAACAATGGTTAGGCAGTCAGACTTTGGAATCGTAATATGCGACTTTGAAAAATAAAAGTTGAAATTCTATATAATTTTTCTGAATTTAAATTATACATTTTTTGTTCCATCAAGTTTATATATATTACCAATTCAAAGCAAGTCTACATTTCCAGACTGCTTTATTTATTTACTATATAATCATAATATTAACATGTTCGATCTAAAAGAATTACAAATTAGTGGTTAGTGTTTTTTTTATTATTACTAAAAGTTAAGAAAAACAAATATGCTTTAATTAGTTGTATCCATTTTAATGAATTATTTTCATATTGTTACAGCTGTCAATTTGAAAAAGTCACATTTGATTGCACAATATCTCAGTGTTCAAGATGCAATGACATATTTGATCCAATTTTTAAGAACTGTAGAAAGAAGTTGGGTTCTCATGAAGTAAATAAACTATATGAATCCTGCAAAATTAGTTTATGTACATACTGGAATGATCCTTCAATAAATACAGTTTTCTGTAAAGCTATGGAAGCTTTAATTGAAGCATGTGAAATAAATGGAATTACTGTCAACTGGAGACAGAAGATGAAGTGCGGTAAGTTTATAATATATTAATAATACATGCACATATTATATATAGTAAAAAGAGCTTTAGATCCATTTTTTTTTTTTAAATTCTCATATTCTAATCATATTTTTCAAAGCTTTTTTACTTGACTCATTAACAAATTTTTTTAATAGTTTTTTAACATTTTTAATTTTACTATCATCTCTTTTATCTTGAGAAAAGATTTGATTTTTTTGTTACTTTTTATTAAATTAATTCTTTTTTAGCACAATTACTGTGTTTGTTTGGTATTTTTCAAAAATATTTTTAGAAAAAGAAGATCTTACAGTAATCCCTTTAATTATTTTACTTTGATATAATGGAGATTGATGTTTTTACAAGTAGATTTGTAGTAGATTATTAATGTTTTTACATTAAATATATATATATATATATATATATATATATAGTGTCATCTGAAAGAGGGTGGGTAGTCTCCCCGAAGGATTAAAAACCAGACTGTGCAAAGAGTAGATGGACCCTTTTTGGAGTCAACGGATAACTAGCATAGTGTGTGTGTATATATATGCATATATTGTTAATTGTATATTTAGTACATTAGAAGCTGCGACGGTGGAGCATTGGTAAGAGCTCGGGCTCTGAGATCTTCCTACGTGAGTTCAAATCCCAGTCAAAACCATTGCATTCACATTAGCTGCCTCGGGCAGATGGGGCTCATAAACTCAAGAGAGTAGCTCATCTAGATGAAGTGCAATACTGATTTCACAAGCCCTGCATGCCAGACGTTGCGGGTTTACTCCACTGGATGTGGGCATTGGAAGTTCAGAGGGTGTCTATCTGATGCACAACAGATACTGCACCAATAATAACCTGCGCAAGTGAGTTGGGTGCTATGGTGGGATCATGAAGCCCTAACTAGTCATGGTCAAAGTCTGACTGACTGGGGTGATGAGTTAGTACATTCCATATTGTATCAATGCTATCCGATGGTATCTCTACACATGTTTCAAGCCCTCTTTTTTGTGGCTATTTTCATAAGGAAAAATATGTTGTCTTTATTTTAGTCTTAGAACAAAACTCTGAATACATAAGCACCCTTAACCCTAATGATCTAAAATTTAGACCAATAGAAGCAGGACCATCTTGCCCTACAAGCAGACTAAGCAACCTAATTGATTTACTATTACAACCATACACAACAATAATACAAAGCCACATCCGTGACAGTATACATTTCCTTACCTTCATCCCAGAAAAAGTAGAACCAGACACTCAAATAGTAACATTCGATGTACAGTCTATACAGCAATAGCCTGCATGAACTAGGTAAAAAAGCAATTAAATTATGGATTGATAGACACCCAGAAATACTGCACACAAGATTCACAAAGGACTTTATCATTGATAGCATAGAATTAATACTTAACAACAACATATTTCAATTCGACAATAGCAACTACATCCAAATTACAGATACAGCTATGGGTACAGAGTTGGCACCAGTTTATGCCACACTTACATTAACATATCTAGAAAAACACTCTACAACCAAATAAGATAAATATATGGTGTAGAAACAAAAACGGAATTCATAAAAACATGGAAAAGATATCTAGATGATTGCTTTATATTTTGGAAATACACATGGGGGAATATCAACACATTACACAACATACTCCAAAATCAAAATTCACCCAAGAATGCAGTCAAAATGAACTCCCTTTGCTAGATATTCTAATAAAAAACATTAACATTACATAATAACAGATATTTACCACAAACCAACAGACATACAACAATACCTCCACTTTAAAAGCCATCACCCCAAAACTGTCTAAAACTCATCCCTTACACCTTAGCTAGAAGAATCTGTACAATAGTAACAAACAAATCCCTTAGAAAGATACGCCTAGAAGAACTACGAAAAACACTTAAAACAAGAGATTACCCCACCCCAATTATAAATAAGGGTTATAAGCAGTAAATTTTATTATAAAACATTTAGACAATACAACTTTTACCAATAAGGAGGTTTTATTTTTTTACAGTATCATAGATTATCTTAAAGGAAATCTCCTTCATTGGAATTAAGACAGTATTTTCTTCTTTTGAATATCCTGGATGACACTACATTTCACAATTTTCTTTTACCTTTTTAAAAATATTTTTTATCATAGATATATTAGAAGTGAAATTTGGGATAATTGATATGCAAGATATCTTCTTTTTTATTTGGCTACATTTAATATTTTCCCAACTATCATTATTCTAGTAAATTCTTCAAATTTCAATGATATATTTGCAGATTGTAAATGTGGAAAACATCAAATGTATATATATAGAGGCTCCTCTTGTCAACCATCCTGTGTTGATAATCATCCAAAATGTATGGAGATGGAAGAGACTTGTGCTTGTAAAGATGGATATATTCTCAGCGGCACTAAGTGTGTCCGACATGGTGGATATCATTCGGAATGTGGATGCCATTTTAATGGTATATATTTAAAAGTAGGTTGAAAATATTTTTTTCTTTTTAAAAATCATATTTAAATGATAAAACTTGACCAATAAACAATGTAGAATTTTTATAATAAAATGTTGTTTTTTTCACTCCAAAATTTATACTTTTTTCTTCTTTTAATCATTTTTTATTCAGTTCTATTTTATATGTGATGAAACATTAATATTTGAAAGAGTCAAAATAATAAAATAGCCTACATCAAAAACTACTTCTACAAATATAGGTAGGGAGTTATTTGAAGTTACATGCCTTCTTCTCTAGCTATATTTAAAATTATAATAAAATATAATTGATATTTTATCATATTTTTTAAATATAGCTGAAAAATGAACATTTTTAAGCATTGTGCATAAGAAGCCTAGATTCATGGTCAGACCTGTGACTTTTTTTAAAGTTCAAACTTTTGTAAGTCAAATTTTAAAATTCTAACTTGCTTTTTTCATGCTTTTTTTTCATGCAGATTTCTGAATACAGGATTCAGAAAAAAAAATGAAGAAAACAATTAACCGATCCTTGAGTGACTTAAGGGTAGAAAATGGAAATCAGAGGGTGCCATGTCTGGGGAATAAGGTTGATGGGGAACAAGTTTTACTCCACAACTTAGGTGTGGGCTGACTGTACAAATTTCCACTTTTTTTTTCATTTTCACTGAATCCTTGATTCCTGCTTATTAAAAAAAATCTGCAAAAAATATAAGAAGCATGTAAGGATCTTAAAATCTGGCATGAACAATCAAGAAAAGTTGAACTTTAATAACAGATAAGTTGAACCATGCATTAATGCTTCTAATATATGATGCTGAAAATTTTTCATATCACTCATAAATGAAAACAATATTTTCTTAATTGTCATTTCATCTAACACAATGCGCATTAATCTTATTTGTAGCCTGGTATGGTATTTACAACAAAGGATTGCATTCAAAAAATTAAGTGTATATATGCAAGGTATCTCTCCATACTTTATCATATGCCTTGTTTATATGGTGAGTGTAAAATTACTAATGGAATGTACCAGTGTATCTGCAATGAAGGCTATCATATGAAATATGGAAAATGTATCCCCAAAGGTAATTTATTAAAATATTTGATTTTATTAATTCACACAATTGAATAATTTTTAATAAAAATGATCTTTTTAGCACAATTAGTTTAAGTAAATATTAGCAAAATTTTTTCAGAGGGAATTATTTATTTAATTTCTTTTTCTATCAATGGTTAACTTGGTCAACTAGATTGAGATCTGTCACTTGGATAAACTCTCTGTTCATGCCTGTTCCAAAATTGTGGGATTATGTCATGTATAGAGATTTTTTGCTAATTTAGAAGTCCTGTCTGTAAATGAGATTTTTCAAGTAATTTTATAAGGTACACGCAAAAAAAAAATATAGATAGAATTTATTAAAAAGATTTTTTAAATTAACTATGGATACATGTATTTTAACTATTCAATGTATACATGACAAATTCTTTTGAAATAATATAAATCTTCAAAGTTTAATTTGACTTCTTTAAAATAGTCATTGTTTCTGGATACATTTAAACAAATATTTTTTTTCTGAAATTTGTTTTAGATTCATGACACAATTTTTTTATGACAATGCACAAAATAAATTTATGTTTTGTAAGTTCGTCAGTTGATTCAAATATACTAGTGAACATGCATTTTGACATTATTAAATGCATTAGAATAATCAAACTTTTTGTTTCAAGTGGATTTGGCTTTCATAAGAATTAAAAAAATTATAAACCAATTTACTAAAATCAAAACTTTTAACTTATTTGATTAAATTTTCTATATAGATAATGATATAGCGATGCTTTATAATCGTCACCAGTTGAGGTGGTGTTAATAAATAATAAGAACGATGTAGACACAGGAACAGTAACAACATATATTCAGAATAGTACAGAAGGAAACGGTAGAGCAAGACCTCTGCTCTACTCGAGGTATTTACCTACGGCCTTGCAAGTCATGGACCAATCTCTGACTGGCTTGCCACCAGTCCTCATTTCCGGAAGTCACATAATCAACGGAAGTGACATCATGGATGGAAGTGATGAAATGGAGTCATCCACTACTCCATACAACAGATATTTGATCCTCTTTCCTTATAAAATAATAATTAAATTTGCTGGAGTATATGTTTATAGATATTTTAACACAAAATCTAGCATATTTTATTCAGGTCTGTTAATGTTCTCAGATAACAAACGTCTAACATAAAATTAAGTAAAAGTATATACACAAAGTGAGAGTGTAAAGCACAAAAAATCACATAGAAAAATGAAAATGTGGGCAATCAGCCAAATATTTATTAATATTATATTGATCTATTAACAAATAGTCCAGTTCATCTAGCTCATTTTTTAGATCAACCTCAAAGAAATTGCTAACAGAGATTTATAAACTGCATTGAATGCATAAAAATCTCCTCTTTTAGATAAAAAAAAACTATAACCAATATTAGCCTTGCAGAAAGGGGTCAACAGCTGAAATCTTTAAAGCCCTTCCCCATTCTAGCCTCCCTCTCTCAACTCAATAAATGTAGGTATATCTTCAAAAGTAACATATGTATCAATGTGAAATTTCATAAACTAACAGTTTTCATATCTATATACATAAAGATGTAAATTTACTTTCTATTTGTTATAGCTTTATAAAACAATGTTTCTACACTCACAATTCTATCAAAAATTTTTTTACACAAACTTAATAGAAAAAAGCTATATTTACATGTTATTAAAACAAATAAAAAATACAAATTTAGAAAAAAATATTTTTATACATTGTTTCTGCTAAATTGAAGTTATTTTTGTCTGATACTATTAACTTCTGATTAATACCAAATAATTGAAGTGAAAGCACAAACAGCAGTTTTTTTTCGTTAAGTATCTATCTTTTGGAGATTTTGGGGGGCAATCATAAAATTACTAATTAATTGGATTATTAAAATGACCATTTCTAACAGATATTTATGTTTTTTTTTTGGTACAAGTAGAGTTTAGCGTCAAATTGCATTTTGAAATGAGTGATGCTCCCCCAAGGCATGCGTGAAATTTTAGTTTTGCTTTTTCAATTTTACAAACATTATTTTTGTACTTACTTTGGTTAACTAAAACAACAAAAACTTTTTCAACTACAAATGTTGCATGAAAAGGCAATAAAAAAATAATTTCTAACTTTTAAAATAAATGTTTTTTTTTATTTATTTACTTTGGTTTATTAAACCTTTAAGCTCTAAAGAGCTGATATTGGTCCTCCTGGTGCCCAATGGCAAAATACACTTTTTTAATTTACAACTAATATTTTTAACAAAAAATTATTCAATGGTGGTGGGTGCTAAGTCAGAGACTGAAATATCTGTGTGTGTGTGTGTGTGTGTTTCTTTTGGTCAACAGGGCAGATATATTGTCTATTTAGGATTTAAAGGCTTATTAAACCAAGGTAAATAAATAAATACACAATGTAAAAGTGAGAAATTATTTTTCTTTAAATTGCCTTTGTACGCAACACAGACTGTTGCCTGAGTCTAAAGAGTTAAAATCCAACTTAATGTTCAAATTTTGATGCATAAAATTCCTAACATTCCCTGGCAAGTATATCCATTAAAACAATTAATTACAAAAATTTTCATTTTTTCTGACAAAAAAACTTTATTAAATTACATAGAACAAGTTTATGAATGGCCGAATGTACATTTCTTGTCAAGAACTTGTTAAATGTTGCTTCATCATCATCATCATCATCTGTGATGAGTTGGTGCAATGGAGGCCTTTGCAATTGCCACACAAGTTTGAACAGTGAATGCCATGTTTCCTACAACTGCATTTTCCTGTAGTACACCCAGAAGTACAGTTGCACCTAATTATAGCCAACAAATTTACAGGGCTAGGTAGCAACTCAGTTTTGACTGCTTGTAATTTATCATATGAAAGTTTCCATCCTCACTCGTTAGGTTTTAGCTGGTTTCTACCTTTCTATTATTGAATTTAGAAGTAAATATGAAAGCTGTGGAATTTTGTACCTGTTCTTGTTGGTGGCAATGATTTGGCCTCAACATACTTTGAGCTTTTTGCAACCTTTTCCTTAAAATGCCTAAGTTAAAGATTAATGATGTTTTCCCCATGATTACCATTGTACAGGCAGACAAAAGCCTGCTTCAGAGCTTCATTAAACGCTTCTGCACTGCTGTCTTTGCCAAACACTTCTGCCAATTTTAGGAAGATTCTATTCATAACCTTTCTAAGGGATGCTGCCTTCCCAATTCAGTAAACACTAGATATAGTATCACAACCCAGTAGTGCATAAATGAATAGAATGTTGGAACAGACCGCATTTCCCTATGATTTCCTCACCTTTGATGTTCCAAACTCTCCATAATCTTTCACTAGCATTCGGTTGTGGTATGAAGAAGATGTTGTAACCATCATTCTTATTGGCATGATAACAAAGAAAGACCAATAAGTCAGTGTAATTTGCTATCAAAATGGTTTCTCCTATCTGTGCTAGTTCTAGAGTAATCTTCACAATCATTACATCAGCGTCTCCAGTTGCTTGGACTACTTTACAACCTGCTTCCTTTAAACTCTTTCCCAGCAAGTTGATAAACAATTGTTTGTTTTATTGATTAGCAAAGAAAACATCTTTTTTTAAAATTTGAACACCATAAAAGGAGTCAGTGACACATTAGCAACAAATAAACCCTGCTCGGCATTGGTGAGTCAAGTCTTTAATGGATGGGCCACTTTCATACCCATCAAAGACAATACATGCTTTTCCATACCTATTTGTCACATATCTACAGTATTGGGCACAGATCTCATTAAATGTGCAACCTTTTTGCCAAGGGAGATGCTAAATAGTGCTCCTCCATCTAAGAGATACTGTGGATCTAATGATTGTGGACCTGATTGTACCAGGGAAGTAAGTTCCAAACCCGATATGTTCTGCCAAACCGATATTTTTGCTCTCGCGGTAATCCATAATAATCAAAAAGGGTATATGAGTAACCACACAGCATTGCTGTGCTTAGCCACCTAGCGGCTCTGATGCAGAATGCACCTCGCTGGCCCCTTTCCTCTATTTTAATGCCCCCCCTAACATGCTGAAGCTTTTGATCAAAGACCATATATACAAATAGAGAGAGAGATAGAAAGAGAGATGGATTGATAGCTGTCTGTATATTTTTAGTGTGATAATGATTTTCTAGTCAATTCTAATAATTAATTAATTTGGTAATGTTTAGAATTACTAAAGATTTGTGAAGCCAAGGAGCATTGCGGCGCCTAGGTAGCTTGCAGCCCCCCTGCAATTGCAGTGTCTGCAGGGGCCCTAAGCATGGCCCTGCCACACAGCTCATATTGAAAATTTTTGCTGCTGCTGACTTGAGGGTTCATTAGTAAATAACACGCACAGTCTCTGGAATAGGAGTTGCAGATCAGTCTCAACAGCTTCTTCTTTACTGAGTGAAACTTTTGACCCAAGTGTAATTGCTTGATTCTTTTTTTAAAAGTATGCTCTTGTCTATTTCCTCCAACCATTGAAGCTATGATTGCCTCTCCTACGGAGTTTGCTCTGTCCACACACCTTTTTGTCCCCAGTCACTTCTCTTGAAATGCTGTGAATGTATGGATCTTCCATGAAAGGGTAATGTCTGGAAAAACGCAAGGTTCTTCCATATATCTACCACCTCTCACTCTTTTCTTGCTGATGTAGCCTCATGGTGCTGGTCACTAGAACCATAATGAATGCCTGCTAGTTCTTGCATGGTAAATTTGATTTCAGTACAAACTGGCAGTGATAACGTCCATACCAATCATTGAATTTCATCCATTCCAGTAAGGCCTCCAGACATCTTAAAAGGCTTTTCATTAGCACCTGCTCAATAACAAGATCCATTGACAACCCAGTCCAGTAGTGACCAGTGAGTCTAATCACAGGGAATACTTCAGAAAATTTTTGGTATACTTCAGAATGGGTTTTCAGCAGACCCTCCATTTACTGCAAGTTCAGTTAGGCCGACTTTGCATATAGAGTATATCCTGCTGCAGCAAATATTGACAGCATTTTCCTTGTAGCATCAAGATGCAATTCCCAGTTACCGGTGCTCTTTGGCTTGATAAACAGTACCATATCAAGGTATTGAATCCACAATTTTGCTGTTCACTGCTCAACCATCGCATCCTTCACATGGTTGATACTCTGAGCTATTCTGGTAACAGACTCTGATGACAGAATATTATTCAATCTCTTAGTATCATCAAGGAGACCTATCAATAGCCTCTGAGCTTCCGTAAGGTCTTCATTTTGATGAAATGACTCTTTTGCGTCAGTGTTGGGTTGATCATCCTCAGTGACATATAAAACTGCCAAATCATAGGGTTTTGATAATAAAATAGCGTTCAGAGCAGTAAAAGTGGGCATGAATGGCTCTTGCAATTGCTTTTGTTACTTAGCATGTGCTTGACTTTGTTTTCAGCATACCTAAGTTCCAAAAGTTCTTGCAAACCAGAACCTGTCATCAAGTGACTAATTGACTCCAGCAAGCTCATCTGTGTATGGAACCCACCAAGTTGCGACAAAAATGATTTTAGGAGACTGGAATTCGGCTGTCACTCGATTATCATCATTGCTTTATACCAAAGTGGCTGATCGAATGTTAAAATTGGTGTTATGTTGTTTTTCCTGGCTAAATCACTAATGTAACTTAACGTTGAGTACACACAGGTTGGGTTACCAGGGTCCATTTCGATCATTGAAAAAAAAATTCTTGTGGATTTTCCAGGATATGTTCCTTTAGACACTGACTGCATATGACTGATGGTTCAGTCCGAAAAAAGTTTTTGAGGATGTCCATTTGGACTAGTGGGTAGGCATCAGACTTCGAAATGTTAATCTTTGAGTTAAAATCCTAGTCATTCCATTTGCGTTCATAATTGAATTAATACCCTTGGAAAAAGTACAAATTTCCTCATTTCCTCCAGCTATGTCTTAAATCCTGCACAGTGTGTTTTTAAAAAACTATGTATGAAAAAAAAAGCATTTATCAAAAGTTGATTGATCTGGGTGCCAAATGATCTAAAAAGGTTGATATGCGGTAAACCAAAATCAAATAAAACCAAGCCTATGAGTTTATAATTATATTAAACCTTATGAAAACTGTTAGTTTACGAAATTTCACATTGATACATTTGTTATTTTTGAAGATATACCTATATTTACTAAGTTGAAAGAGGTAAGCTAGAATCGGAGGGGGGACCCTTAAAAAATGGCGGCTGTTCAGCCCTTTCTGCAGGGCTAATTTTGGCAACCTTTTTTTATCTAAAAGAAAAGATATTTTTGCACATAATGCAATTTAAAAACCTTTCTTAGCAATTTTGTTTTAGGTTGAGACACAAAAAAAAGCTAGATTGACGAGATTGGTATCAAATGATCTAAAAAGTTTGATATGCCATAAAACAAAATCAAATAAAGCTAAACCCATGAGTTTATAATTATATTTATATTTATGAAAACTGTTAGTTTATCAAATTTCACATTTATAAATTTATTCTTGAAAATATACATACATTAACTGAATTGAAAGAGGAAGATTAGAATTAGAGACACCTGTTAAAGATGGCAGCCATTGACCCTTTTTCTCCAAGGTTAATTTTGATAAATATTTTTTTATGTAAAAGATTTTTCAGCACACAAAGCATTTTAAAAATTTTTGTTAGCATTTTTTTATGTTAACATAAAAAAAGAAAACTAGATTGACTGGAATGATATCAAATGATCTTGTTAAGATTGAGCCACGATTTGACTGGACTAAAAGGCTTTAAAACACTAACCTTGCTCAACATCAATCCAAAAAATTAAAACATAAAATCCATTTCATAATAAATATTATCTTAAAATTTAAAAAAAGACATAATATCGTTAGCTAAATTTACCTCTCAAGTTATTTTCAAAAGAAAAATTAAGATAGCTGTAAAAAATATCTTAAATTATTTATCATTTACCTAGTAATATTTACCTTTAAATATATAAAAATTCAATGAAAGACATGTAGCATAACATTAAAATATTTCTATGATTGACTACTTATAATTAAAAAAATAGGAATTAAAGTTGATAATATGAATTAATAAAAAGTTTGAGAAATTAGAAAAAATCAAACATTTACATTTATATTTTACCAAAAATAATTTAAACAAATCAATTTACTCTATATTTATTAAATATTAATTTACAGTTAAGAAAACAACACCCTGTAAACTTCATAAAACGTTGCCAAGTAAAGTACCAACAACTGAATCAACTACCATACCAACAACAACAACACCTTGTAAACTTCATACAACGTTGCCAAGTAAAGTACCAAAAACAGCATCAACTACCATACAAACAAAAACAACACCTTGTAAACTTCATACAACGTTGCCAAGTAAAGTACCAACAACTGCATCAACTACCATACCAACAACAACAACACCTTGTAAACTTCATACAACGTTGCCAAGTAAAGTACCAACAACTGCATCAAATACCATACCAACAACAACAACACCTTGTAAACTTCATACAACGTTGCCAAGTAAAGTACCAACAACTGCATCAACTACCATACCAACAACAA